>PVJS01008592.1:0-52696 GCA_004027185.1 Glis glis
CGAAAAAAAAAAAAAAAAAAAAAAGAAGTTCCCAGTTCTGACTCAGACCAAGCCAAGAGCATGCCCAGAGCCTGCTACCCTAAAGCAGGAGAATCTTGAGCCATTCCCAAACTTCATGCACATCTGAAAAAGAGGTAATGCTTGTCAAGTTCTTAGTTTGACAGTCCAGTAAACATCAGCTAATTATTAAAAACCATGAGACCAAAATACCTGACTAGCATAACTTAGAGGAAGAAAGATTTATGTGGGGCTCATGATGATGTCAGAGGTTTCAGAGATCAGTCCATGATCAACTGGCTTGCATTGGCAGAACAGTTCAGAGGCAGGGCATGGTGGAGGAGGAAAAGCTGCCCACAGCTCAATGGCAATGGGAAGCAGAAGGAGGGAGAGGAAGCAGCCAGAGACCGATACAGTCCCCAGGGCCACCCCCAGCCACGCCCTACCTCTGAACCTTGCTGCACTAGGGACATGCTTTCAACACATGAGCCTTTTGGGGGACATTCCAAACCCAAATGATAACAAGCTATTTTATTGATGAGGCAGTTATTATGATTCCCCTTTTACAGAGGAAGCCAAGGTTAAGAAAGTGTTAAATTGAAATAAATTTGACTAAACCTGCCTCTATAGTTGAATGATAAAGTTTGGCTCAAAGAGGTCTCCATACATGGTGTACTATACTCTGGCGTGATGTGTAAGCAAATTGTAACCTAACCTAAGGGTATATCCTTGTAATTAAGCAACTGAGCCTCAGCCAATCACAACAGTCGAGCTTCAGCCAATCACAGACTGCCAAGTGATCAGGTCCTGCCCATATAAGGCAAATTCTGACTGCAGCCAATGAGGTGGTTTCTGTGTGTCACTTCTTTTCTCTGGTTTTAAATATGGCCTGTACACTGGAGGGGCAGTGGTGAACCATCCTTATCTGGAATTCTGCCTGGTTCTAGAACCTTTCCTTTACTCAAATAAATTTTGCAAAATTGAACTGGTCTCAGCTTTTCTTTTAACAGAGGTGCTTGGATGGCACATCATCCCAGATCATGCCACCTGGAAGCTTGTGCTCATTCCCTATGTCAGGGGTTCTCAAAGAATCTTACTGGCTGCTGGAGATTCTGATTTAGAAGATGTGAGGTGGGTCCCCCAGATGATCATTTTAACAGTCAAACCTGGGGAGCATTTCTAGAGCTAGTACTAGACTGGCAGAAACTCTGGCCACCGCCAGTGGCTCCTAGCTGAGACTGTTACATCCTAGTCCTTCCAGATTAAAGGGACAAGACAGGTTACACTGTTCAAACAGTGGAAACTTCTCAAAGGAGAGATCTGCTTCCCTCCAGGCCTCAGCATGAATCTCGCAGGACGGAGGTGGAGAGGGATGCGCCCCGGCTGTCGAGGGGTGTCTGGAGGACGCCCCGGCCCTCATTAGCGCGCTGCTCTTCTATAGTGGCCTTCTCTGCACCCACATGGCTTGTGTTTGAATCCTAATTTCTTGACTTACTAGCCCTATGGTTCTGCTAAACCATTTCATCTCTCTTTCCTCAGTTTTTCCATATGAAACAACAGATCCTACCCCCAGAAAACAGCCCTTAATAATTGTCAGTTAGTATACATGACTAGGCAGCCTCTGCTCCTTTCTGGCTGCGACTTCTCCAGATTATGGCCAATCCAGCCAGGAAGATGTAGGTACAGGAAGAGTGTGGAGACGAGGCAAACCCAGAAACCCTTTGCTTGAAAGGCCCCTGAACCCCCACTTCAAAGCCTTTCCTCTGTGACAGGGGGCCCACTGAGGCAAGCCAGATAAAGGGACATGCCACTTTCCGGGGCCAGGTTCCCACCCTCTAGCGGACATTGCCATGTGCCTATTTGGCAGGGCCACTAAGAAGTCAGCCCTGCTCTCCTGGATGTGAACGTGCACCCCAGGGCGGGAGCACGGTGGCTCACCTGCCTCCGCAGAGCTCTGTCTCCTCTGCGCCATGCCAGATAAGCCAGGACTCTGTCAGCACAGTGGCAAAAGACACGGGTCAGGCTGCTGTTTGGTGGTTTGTAACCAAACAAGCGGCTGCCTGGAGGAGCTGTCCACTCTTCCACTCACTGTCCTGGTGTCAGGGAGACTCAGCGAATGCTCTTGGTTCTGGAAACTTTGTCCTCATTTTGGGCTTTCTCCATTACCACCAACCCTTCTCCGCTTGGACGGCTGCCCTGGGGAATTTGTTCAGGGAAAAACAAATACAAATGTATTTTATATTGGATCATTGGCAGCAGGATGGGTTCTAACTGTCCTCTAGCCTGTTAAACTAGAAACAGGACCAAATGTCACTCTACAGAACCAGCCCCACCCAGACATACAGACTAGACCGAAGGATAAACCCCTTTCAGTATGAACAGGAACCCCAAAGCTCAGAGAGCCGAAGCAACTTGCCCAAGGTCACACAACAAATTAGAAAGGGCCAAGACTGGAACCCACATTTCTGAACCTCTCTCTACTTAGATTTCCCCAGCTGGTTTTTATGTGGGATAGATATAATTCTTGGATGTTTTCCAGAGCCTTGGGCTCAATGAGGTAGACGCTGGGTTACCCTGAGTTCTAATTGTTAGAAATGCCCATTTATGGATTCTCAGATACAATGATAATCATTATTCTTAATAAGGACAACAGAGCTTCAGAAGATGTTAATGTACCTTTCTAAGCCTCAATGATTAAATGGTGTTCAGTGGAGTTTGGGAGTTACCAGATGCTTGGTATAAAGTACTAATCTAGCCCGGTATGGTAGTGTATGCCTGTAATCCCAGTACTTGGGAGTCTGAGACAACAGGATCGCGGGTTCAAGACCAGCCTCAGCAACTTAGTGAGACTTTCAGCAACCTAGCTAGACCCATTTAAAAATAAATAAATAAATAAATAAATAAATAAATAAATAAAATAGGGTGATGGTAAAGCTTGGAGGTAGAATGCTCCTGGATACAATCTCCAGTACCAATAAATCAGGAAATAAAATAAAGTAGTCATCTTCAAACATTAGCCCCCATAAAAATTAGCCAAGCAACTGATTTGTATCATTTCTCAGTAATCATAGATATTGGACCATTTCTCCAATGGCTGGATGCTCGTTCTTGGAGTACCTCTTGAAAAACCTGAAGTCTAATAGTACTCAGGGTGGCTGTGTGAAGTGTCTGTTCAGCTGTGATATTGATGTGGGGGACACGCTGCCTGCTGACAGCTGCTCTGTACGGGGGTCCAGACAGGTGGACTGCGCGAACAGGCTTTGGAGCACTGGGGCGTGTCCAGTGTGAGTGTGCCTGAGGTGGGCGTTCAAGGGATGACTTGTTTATCAATGGGCATTCTGAGTGGAAAAGCCTAAGCTGCAACTTCCTCGGGATGTTAGAATTAACATTCATTCCTGCAAAAAAAAAAGTATCCTTTGACAAGTACAGTCTCTATCACTGATGCCCGGCCCTTTCCAGAGTCATAATAATCAATACAAATAGTTATCACCGTGCGTGGAGAACAGAACCTCATACTCATTGATTATTCCTGATGGCCTGATGAGGTTGATATTCTTATTTCCATTTCTCAGAAGAGGAAACTGAGGCACAGAGAGATTAAAGACTTGACAAAGCTCACATAGCCAGCTAGGGGCAGAGCTGGGCTATGGACCCAAGCCCACTCAATACCCAAACCTTCCTACTAGGTTCTTAATGGGTGCTACTTGGTCCTATGGGTCAGACCTGCCAGGGGTGCTTGTCAAAATAAAATACTCTGGGTCCCACACCAGAGCTGCAGAATAGGAGCCTCTGGATGGGGTCTTTTTGACAAGTGCTCCAGATGTTCCAATGGTCTCCAAGTTGAAGAACGATGTTCTAAAGGAAGGAATCAACTTCATGCCTACAGATGGCGAGCCCTCTCTTGGCCCTCCAGGTCAAGACCCAGAGGAAGGGCTTCCTCCCTGAGAACTCTGCACTGTCTCCAATCTGAGAGTCGCACCTCTTCTCCTGGGGACCCACACCAGGACTGATGTGCTCCTCCAGACAGGACTGTCCCATTCCTTAGGGGCAGCCTCCTCCTCAGTGGAGGTCCTGTCCAGACACAGCACCGCCATCAGAGCATCTGTCACATACTTTGGGTGGGTCATCCCATTACTGCTGTGACCTTCAGTGCTCCCCACTGCCCCAGCCCCCACTCATATCCCTCACTTGGCAAGAATGAGGGCGAGGCGTCACCTCACCCCAGTTTCCATGGTTGTGAGCAAGATGGCTCAGAAACAGGTTTCTAAATACTGTCGCAGGAACCCGCACCCTGGAGGCCAGGCCACAAGAGGCATCTCACCCTCTGCTGTAGCTAATTTGGCACAGATTTTAGGGCCAACGTGGTTACAAAACCTTCTCTGTACCGTCCACAAGCACCAGGCCTGTGATTATTTTAGACTCTTTCAGACAAAAACAAACCCTTTGGGAGACAGGCTATGACAGCTCATAGGCTCGAATAGCACAAGAATCCCTTTTGCTCTGGGAATGTCACCAGCTTGTTGGGAGAGGATGTTTGGCCTGGGATGGTTCTGGGTGGAATAAAACAATGAGAAAGGAGAGCAGAAGACACCCTTGGAAAGAGGCCCATGTCTAGCGATAGCTGCAGCACGTGCTGCTTTGTAGATAAAGATATGGGGCTTGTGCCTGCTGTCCCATAGCTGGGGGCCCAGCCCAGCGTGAGGCCTCAGGCCCTTGTCTTCCCTGGGCTGCTCCTTGGTGCCTGTGCCTGTTCCACATTCTTTGATCCTCTGCCTGTGTCCTCAGCTGAGCACATTTGGCCCAGGGACAGCCAACCTAGAAGCTTCCAGAGAAAAGCTCATGTCCAAATGAAGTGGCTGCTACCAACCTCCCCGCTGGATTCTCTCCCCGTGAGTTTGAATTTTAGCAAAGGAGCTGGGCATTTGTGGTGGGAGGTGAACCTAGAAAAGAGAGTAATCTCCTTAACTTTCAGAAATCATTCATGTGCTGCTGAGCAGGCGATGAAAAAATGCACGCCTAGGTCCTAGGCACGGTGGGGTCAGATTTCCCTTGTCCTTGTCTAACATCCCAGGGAGACACTGGTCTCATCATCTCAGCAACTTAGAAACAACATCACGATGTGAAGGGCTTGTTCTATTGCGACCTAAAATAGAGCTCTTTCTAGCTCTGCTCCTCATGGCGGCAGTGACTGTGGCCTCAGCTTCCAAAAACGGGAAGGAAACGGGTCTTCACGAGGCATGGCGATGTGACGGACAGTTTTGACCCATCACATGGGTCATTTGGTGGAATCCCCACAGTCGCCCCGAGAGTCAGGGAGGGCGCTCACTGTTTTATGGATGAGGAACTTGAGGCCCGGCAGAATGGCAACTTTGACTCTCAAATTAGTGTTCTTTGTATGTTCAGCCTCTCTCTCTCTCTCTCTCTCTCTCTTTGGTCCTGGGGATTGAACTCAGGAGCATTCTACCTACAAGCTATACCCCTTCTTATTTTATTTTATATTTTTAAATTTTGAAACAGGGCCTTGATAAGTTGCTAAAGGTCTCTCGCTTAATTGCCAAGGCTGGCCTAAACCTGTGATCCTCCTGTCTCAGCCTCCCAAGTACTGGGATTACAGGTGTGTGCCACCATGCCTGACTTCAGTCCTGCTCTTGATGTATGGTATGTGATGATCGGCAGGAACTTGCCCTGTGTTTCTCTGCTATGATCTCTATGCTGAAAACACAAGAACAAAAGCAGCATTAATGTCTTCCTTTAGGGCTCTGGAGGCCACCGGCAGGCCCTGCAACCCCCAAAGACAGGCGGCTTCACACTGGATAGAGGAGCACTGGCTTCTTGGAGGCCCTGGATCCTCCTCAACAAGGGTCTCTTGGGAGCCTCCGGCCTCAGCTCCACTCTGTTAAGAGCAGCACATGGGGCTGGATGGAGCCCTGGAGACCTTCTGGAACATTCCCTATGTTTTTCTCAGGAGAGTTCTAGGAAGGGGAGCCTCCTGGATAATACTAGCTGACATTATTTTGAAAACTTCCTGATTGCCACACACCCATGGGAGATGAATTAGCTCATTTAGTCTTCACAACATTCTGACAGAGAGGTGCCCTTGTTATCACTGTTTTATTATCTTGAGATAAGGAAGTTGAGGCTTATCGAGGTCAAATAACTCACCCAGAGGGACAGGCGGAGTAGGGACTCGAACCCAGTAAGTCTGCTTGGGGAATCCCATCCTTCCCACCACCCTGGGAATCCAAGCCCTGGCCCTTGCCCTGCTATGTTTGTTTTGCTGCAGGGAACGGGATCATGGGGTGGCTTAACTTATCATCCTGATGCCCATTGGGCTACTTTTTCAGGCCTCCATTTCTTTTACACATGAGAAACTGCAGTTAAAGAAGCTAAAGTTTCTGTTACGCATCTACTGCGCAAGAAAGCAGGGAGAGTTTATTTGGAAAGAAGAACAGAACCACTATAGGAAATGCCTACCTGGAAGGTGGAGTAGGGGGACTTTGGGTCAAGGAAGATGTTTATTTGGAAGGTCAACTTGAGTGTGGCCGATGTAAAATCAGGATTGTCCTTGAAATGTCAGATTTGATATTTCCTGTTCGATCAGCCTGACAGTCTTACTTTTCCCTTTAAATGACACTATGTGAATTGGAATTATAATTATATAAGTATACCAGATGCTCTTGGTTTCTAAATATCAGAACATATAGTTAAATTGGCTAAAACATACAGGGAGTTGTGAGCTCCTGGAAGAAGCAGTGCTGGTGGCAGTGTGGCCTCCTGGCTTGGTCATCCTTGAGTCATTGGCTCTGCCCCTGCTGGTCTGTAGACTTCATCACACACTGGCTTCTCCCAGGGTAGCTCACCAGATACCTGCTCATCCCTGATGATCACAGTACAAGGATGTGGAATTACACCCATGGACTTAGGCCAATGAGGACTTCCCCTGGGGTTGGGACATCTGCATGGTGATGCCCCAGTTGGGTTGGAGAAATGGAATTTGGGTGCCAGCCTAGGATGTTGAGTATGTACAATTTTCTATTTTATTTTCACTTTTATTTTATTCTTTGTGGTACCGGGGATTGAACCCAGGGGCATTCTACCTCCGCGCTACACCCCCGGCCCTATTTTTTATACTTTATTTTGAAACCAGGTCTCACGAAGTTGCGGAGGGCCTAAGTAGAGAGAGAGAGAGACAGGGAGAGAGAGAGAGAGGGAGAGAGAGAGAGAGAGAGAGAGCTGAGGCTGGCTGCGAACCCAGATCCTCTGGTCTCCGCCTCCCAAAGTACTGGGATTACAAGCATGCACCACCACGCCTGGCTTATTTTCACTTTTAAATTAGGGGCACCAATTACTTTACACCATACTAGTGTTAGGGTCCAGCCTTTGTCCATGATTGGTTAGAATTCATTTGCTACAATTCTCAGAATCCATTAATTAATAAGCAATTACTACTACTTACTCCCCATTTTATAGACTGCAAAAACTAGGACATGTTGCACACATGTTTTATAAGTCTTGATCAATTATTAAGATTATACTCTTCTACTGAAAAACACAAAGCCTTGAACTCCCATACCACCTGAGACATGAGATGACAAATCTCCCTGGTGCAGTCTTTAAATTGGTCAATAGATCCTCTCAATTCCCCTGGGGGATTTCCAACACAGCCTGATGTTAGCATGGCCAGG
This sequence comes from Glis glis, assembly GCA_004027185.1. NCBI lineage: Eukaryota > Metazoa > Chordata > Mammalia > Rodentia > Gliridae > Glis > Glis glis. The sequence continues at coordinate 7,683 of PVJS01008592.1, forward strand.
GGTCTTGAACAAGACTAGCAGGACACCCTGGCCATCAGTAGGAACAGGAAAACCCAGAACTCACCTGGAGCCATTCTTCCCAAAGCCAAGAAAATGGGCCAGCTGGGTTCCTTGGGGCTCTATACTTTTCTAGTGTTGACTCTGCCTTTTATTCTCCTATGCTAAAGCCAGGAAATTAGTGGTAATAAATTTGATCCCATAATCTAATGAGAGCTCTCTACTCAGAACCTCCATTGGAAAAGCGATCATGAAGTGGTTCTCAGACTTTTGGGCCTTAGGAACTCTTTCCACTCTTAAGTCATGAGGACACAAAGAAGTTTTTTTTAAAAATGTAAATCTTATCTATTGTTATTCCCCATATTGAAAACTCACACTGAGAGAGTTTTAAAACAGAACGCACAACATATGTTCCATTAGCCGCCGACGGATGTCACCTCATGTCATGCAGACCCCAGAAAACCCCATGGTACATCTATGAGAGAGTGAAAATTCAAAGGGCAAAGAACGGTATTAATTGACTTGGTATCATTATGGAATTTTGATACTGAATTCGTTGTAGTGTTACATAGATTTTGAGAAAAGGGGCTTTCTAATCAGGCTGCCTGGGTTCAAATTCCAGCCCTCACTTACTAGCTACGTGTACTGAGTCGGTTCTTCCCTTTCCATGCCCCGGTGTCTCCAGCTATGAAACAGAGATAGTCATATGACTTACCTCGTGGGGCTATTGGAGATCGAGTAATAGAAATACCTACAAGGAACTTAGAACAGCACCAGCATATAGTGAACATTACCTCTCTCAACTAATATTGGCCTAAAATATTAACTTTTTATTAATAAATCACTATTCTTAGTGTAGACTTTTGCGTGTTCCTTAGTTTGGTTTCTGTGGCTATAACTGAACACCACAGATATAGAAAATTATGAACAATAGAAGGTTATGTGGCTCACGGTTCTGGAAGTTGGAACGTCTAAGATCAAGGGGCTACATTTGGGTGAGAGCCTTTCTGCTGTGTCAGAACATGGGGAGGCCTCACATGGTAGTGGGGAGATAAGGGCCTTAATCCATTCATGAGGGTGGTGTCCCCATGACCCAATAACCTCTTAAGAGTCCCAGCTTTCATGACTGTTGCATTGGAGATTGTTTTTAACATGAATTCTGGGGGACACAAATCATAGAACTTCCTGGTGGGGCTTGTTCCTCTGCCTGGTTTATGGATCTTGGTGCTCTGCCCCGAGGGAGGCTGTAAGCTCCTGGAGGCCAAGGCTCAGTCAAGTCCTTTTTGATTCCTCCTTGCTACCCAGCCCTGTATCTCACATCATGGAGGAGCCCACATTTACTGAATAGCTGGCTCTGCCTCAAATAGAGAAGTTCAAACTAGCAGTCAGGGCTCCCAATGCATTGTATTGAGGGCAATGTCACCAAGCATTCATTCACTGTAATGTCACCAAGCGGTCGTTCCCTGCACTCATTTGGTGTGGTCAGGAGAGAATTAACCGAAGACAGAACATTGCATTTTCTAGATTTGGAAATTTGGAAACTTAAAATGATTCATTGCATTCATAAGTGCACGTAGAAGCGCTCTAGGAAAGCCTCCACTTGCCTATGCAGACCCTCTCTTGAGCTTTCTAACTTCCTGCTGGGTCTAGGGAAGTTGCACCAACCTGACTTCTGGTTGGAATGGGCCAATGGCAGGCACAGGCAAGCAGGTTAATGGTGGCTCAATGCTTTTTTAAAAAATTTATATTGGTGCATTGTAACTGTACATGATAGTGAGATTCATAGTGATACATTCATATATGCACATAACGTTATTTGGTCTGTTTCAAGAAAGAACTTTATTCTTCCTCCATATTTTCACTGGTGTACTGTAATTATGCATCATGATGAGGTTCAGGGTAATACAAACATGCATGCACACAGCACTTGATCCCACAGCTCCCCACACTCCCCACACGTTAGTGATATTGGTAGTGATACCTTCATCTATGCACACAGCATTATTTCAACTGTTTTCTTTCTCAGTCCTCCTTTTGCCCCCCACCACCTCTCTTCCCCAATCCCCTTCCAACATTCTACTGGACACTCTCCTTATTTATCTGAAGTTCCTTTTGTTTCCCAATTTCTCTCTAGCTTCCATGTATAAAAAAACAAAACAAAAACAACCCTTCATATTCTGAGACTGGCTAATGTCACTTCTCATAATATTCTACAGTTCCATCCATTTTCCTGAAAATGACATAATTTTGTTCTTCTTTATGGTTACGTAGAATTCCATTGTGTGTATATCCCATAATTTTGTAATTCATTCGTCTGTTGATGGACACCTAGGTTGGTTCCATAATTTGGCTATTGTGAATTGTGCTGCTATGAATATGGGTATGTGTGTTATCACTATAGTGGCTGAATTCTTTATCCTAAGGCCACATTTCCTGTCAGGCCGCCTCTCCTGCTACAATGACTCTCTCTAGGTTCTGGTAACTTCTCTTCTCTTATTCCTTTAGCCTTCAAGTGGAAATGGCTCCCCTCTGCTTCAATTCCCTTGGGCTGCCCATCTCCTATTAAGGTTTCCCTTAACTTTGCCCTTCATTAAGCTCTTCTTAATCACCCTGCTCCAGTGTGCCATCATTTCCTTGGGACCCCTGCTGATATAGGAATATAATATGTGTGAGTGTGTACACACACATGCACACACAAGTGTGGAAGGATAAACACCAAAATATTAACAGAACTGTCGCTGTGGGATGCCATAATTTATTTCTTCCTTTGGCCTCTCTGCATTTTCTGAATTTTCTACAATGCAACAATGTATGATTTATGTAAAAAAATCGTTTAAGAAGTAAAGCTTCTTAGATTTAAAAAAAATCAAGTTGTTTCTATGAGGATCCAGCTCAGAGGAGACTTAGATGCCCTCGGATCCAGATCCTCTGGGGACAGATCTGGCTGCTGATCTACTTTGGTGGCAAGAAACTGAAGACATTGGACATTACTCCCTAGCTCAGATGTCACAGGAATTAATGAGATAAACACTTCTGCAGCTTGGAATTCTTAACATGATTAAAAAGAAAATAAGAAGCCCATTATCATTCCTGGACTTTGGAAAGGCCCCTCAACCTTGGCTGCCTTGAATCTTGCTGTTGGGCTCACTACGTTTCGATCACACCAGGTACAGAAAAGAAGCAAGAGGGCAGGCCTACCACCAGCAGGGAGAGTGCTCTGTCTTCAGGTTTCCGTAGGCTCAAATGAATTTAACTGAGCATGTGGAAAACACAGGTGCCAAGACTCTATCCCCAGAGCTTCTCATCCCATGGGGCTGAGATGAGGCCTAGGAATCTGCATTTTAAACAAACTGGCATTTTTCCCCATCCCCCCCCCCATACATATACACATCTTGAGGATCAGAGGTGCCTCAGCAGGAAGTTCTGGCTGCAAGTCCTGCTTCCTTTGTCCCTTCGTCCCTGACTCAGTGAGCAGAGGAAGGGGACAAGGGAAAGAGGAGCAGGAGACCCAGGTGGCTGAGAGGGGCCTGCAGGGTAGGCCTGAGCCAACCCACATCACCCAGGAGGAAACCCACAAGCAGGACATTGAACCCGCTTGGGCGATTAGTGCTCCGGAAACCACGGGGAGCCACTGGAGGCTTTGCCCGATGCCGTGTTCTTTTCCATTTCTTCTCTGATTACATTGATCCTGTACTTTTGCTGATGTTGTGACAGTCTAATTATAGACTTCTCGGCTGCTCTCCGTAAATCTGCCTGTTACACAAGCACCAGCTCTGGGACACTGTCATTATGCGCATTCAACCCCATGATGTGCCCTGGGCGGCACAGCCCTACACCCTCTTAGCTCCTGGACGCTCACCGCTGGAGCTGCAGGCTCCGGACGTGAGCCAGGCCAGGTCTGCTTGGTTTTAGCAGATGGGGAAACTGAGGCCAAAGCAGTGAAGTGATTGATATCACACACAGCTAGGAATGGAACCTGGGACTTGAAGAAGGAGTGCTTATCCAAAGCCTCTTCCTCTTTCTCTTTCTTTCTTCTTCTTTCTTTCTTTCTTTCTTTCTTTCTTTCTTTCTTTCTTTCTTTCCTTCCTTCCTTCCTTCCTTCCTTCCTTCCTTCCTTTTTTCCTTCCTTCCTTCCTTCTTCTTTCTTTCCTTCTTTCTTCCTTCCTTCCTTCCTTCTCTTTCTTTCTTTCTTCTTTCTTTCTTTCTGTTTCTTTCTTTTTCTTTCTTTCCTTCTTCTTTCTTTCCTTCTTCCTTCCTTCCTTTCCTTCCTTCCTTCCTTCCTTCCTTTCTTTCTTTCTTTCTTTCTTTCTTTCTTTCTCTCTTTCTTTTCTTTCTTTCCTTCTTTCTTCCTTCCTCCCTTTCCTTTCTTCTCTTTCTTTCTTCCTTTCTTTCCTTTTCTTTTTTCTTTTCTTTTCTTCTTTTCTCTTTTCTTTTTTTTTCTTTTCTTTTCTTTCTTTTCTTTTCTTTTCTTCTTTTCTTTTCTTTTCTTTTCTTTCTATTTCTCTCATCAGGCATCCACCAAGTGACTATTCTAAGAATTTTGAAGAGGAAAACTGTTGCCTAGCCAAGAGCAGAGAGTATGGCAGGGTGGGGCCAGTTGGAAGGTCTCCATCTTAGAACCTTCTCAATAATCCATTTTCCTGCCTCTCAGACTTATAACTTCAGAAACTTGCCTGCACCTGTGTGCCAGAGCTGGACTACAGGACGTGGATTTGTTTACGCAGTGCTACAAGAGTCCACAGTGTGCGGCTGGAAGGGAGACGTGCGTGTTCTGGCTACCCAGCAGTGGAATCTCCTCCCTCAGTTTGGAGGAACCTCTGCTTTAAGAGGCAGAGCCCAATTCCCAAGGCTAAAGCCCAAAACAGCAGATAATCTATTTCCCAGCTTTTTTTGCAGCCAGGGCTTGGGTGCTCTGTCTGGGTCCTGCTGATCAGATGTACCTGCCCACCTCAGGTTCTGAATCATAAGCTGTTGATGGCAAGAAGCAGGGACAAGGAGACACAGAGACTCTGATTACCAAGTGGCAGTGGCGGTGGTGACAGTGTGGACAGTGTCTATGTCTACGGTGACTTCAAGGTGTTTTGATTTTTAGGCCGTATGTTTTTTTTAGGCTGTATTCCTAGTAGCAGAACCAATGGGCCAAGTTGTCCTAATATCCCGCTGATTCTTTTAAATAAATTCCATTTTGTAAAAATTAGCCAGAGTGACTTTTTATTGCTTTCAACTAAAAATCCAGGCTGGAAGGCCTGGGAAACCAATGTATAAATTGAGAACTACACCTGTCATGTAAATTATCTCTTTCTGGCTATGTGGGAATGGCAGGAGTCTCATTCCCAATAGAAATGGACTCCAATATTGGGAGTTTCAGGTGGCGTTGTGACAGGCTGGTGACGACACATCTTGGACCTAAATATATGGCAGGTTCAGAGTGAACCCAGTGCTTGGTCATAAGATATGAAGTGATCAATTAACAATTTACACTCACAGAATCCTTCTTCCCAGAAGGGAGATTTGAAAAATGTTAATCCTCAGATAATACATCTGGGGCCCAAAAAGTACAGGCATTAACAGCAAGGGGTTGAGAATTTCCCCTCCTCTGATCTCATCTGGCTTGTTCGCCAAGCTATGCCAACGGTAATGTGAGACAAGGGTACAAGGTCAGCAAAGAGATACACCTTGTGGACAGGATGACTGCTCTCCCAGTATTCATTATTTCATTTGATTGGCACACAGCTCCAGGAACCAGTAGGCTAATTGCCATTCCCATTTCCATTTCTGGACCAGGAAGCTGAGACTCAGAGAGGGTAAGCCATTTGTCCAAGGTCACACTTCAGCTGGAACAAGGATGCCAACTGTTTGATTCAACGAAACATCCCTTCTCCAGGGGGCAGTGGGCAGGAAAGGAATCTAGAGATACCCAGGTGGGAGGGATGAAGTCAGACCTATTTATCTTCGGTGTCCCCTTCTTTGGCAGCGCCACCACCCCCGTTCCCCTTTTTGGACCCCCAGGATTCCCTTCCCACTGCCTCTGCTGCATTCCCTCGACTGCTGCCAGGACCAAGCCCAAAGATGCAGCCCGTCCCCCGCTTCCTGTTCTCTCCAATCTGACCATTCCTACGTCCCGTTAATTCTGGACTTTGCTCCAAATAAAACTTACACCTCTTACTCCAAACCTAGTTCTCTTTTTGCAACACCCAATAAAAATAGTGGCCTGAAGAGGCCAGAGAGGAAACAGGGATTTGCTGGTGAGAGTCTTAGGTGGTCACTGGAAATCCAAGTTTTATTTTGAAACTGCCCCCCGCTTCCCCAGAGAGACTCATTTGGATATAGACAAAGTCACTGTGGTGGCTTAAAAATGGCCACACACGCTTTGATGTTCCTTTGTTTCTTGATCTGTATGCCAGCAACACAGGTTGGTTCAGTTTGTGACGATTCGTTGAGCTGTGCTGTTATGAGCTGTGTGCTTCTCTATACTACATGTAGATTAAAAAAAAAAACTCTACTTAAAAATTATCAGAAGAAAGATGGCTAGAGGGCATTTGAATAAACATTTATAATGTGATCCGACTCGTTTTGTCCCTCTCGTTTTCTCTCCTTCAGATTTCCTGAGTCTAAATCAGTGAATTACTTAGAATGCAAAAAAAAGGGAGGGGGGTCTTTAAACCATTTTGGTTGGCTATGCTCCAGCAGAGGCTGGAATCTGGCAAGGAAGCACCAATAATCTTGGAAGGACAGCTTCAATAATCGGGTTCCATGTCCAGTGGGCAGGACTTGGCAACTTCCTAAGACTCCTTCCTGCTCCAGGATGCCATAGTTTTATGAGGTAGAGAGAACACAGTGTATTTTTTTTAAGCTGAAACAAAATTCTAAAAAAAAAAAAAATCCAAGCAATGCCCCAGGAATACAAAGGGGCTAAGGGAAAAATATACCCATGAATGAATATGATGAATCTCTTTTCTGGCTCTTGGTTCTACTCTCCTTCCCACCAGAGACTTGCCTAACTTTGTTCAGAAAGTTCACGTAAGCAAAGGTGGACCTAGAACCTACTAGATCACAATTTAGGTTAAGACTTCTGCCCTGTGTTCTACCTTGAGGCTACCTGTGCTAATGGTCTCCATAAGGCATTGGAAATAGTAGAAATGGTCCAAAGGCCAATGGGACAATTTGCATTAATCTTTTATTGCAATTGGAGGTTTATGGAAAGGATGGTTATTTGCCCAAGGCTTTACAGGCAGTGAAAGTTAGAACAATCAAGTTCTTAGAAGAAAACAAAGGAAGTTATCTTTATGGATTGAAGATAAGCAGAGACATCTTAAACAGGACATAAAAATGCTAGTCATAAAAGATAAGTGATAAATTGTACTTATTTAAAATTGAAAATTTGTTCACCAAAAGATAACTTTACGATAAGAAAAGCCACAGATCAGATGTTTGTAATACATATAGTGGACAAAGGACTCAGATCCCCACAAAGGTACCAAAGACTTAAATATTTCATTAGTATCAAAATGGCGAATATGTATTTGAAAAGTTGCTCAACATCACCGATCATCAGAGAAATGAAAATGTAAATCACAATGAAATAAACATTCCTTTTAAAAAAAAAACAGACAATACCAGGACTGGCAAAGACATGCAGTGACCAGAAATCTCATATTACTGGTTGGAACATAAATTGTTGTGCCACTTTGTTGTTTCTTTTTCCTCCTTTAAATTTTTATTTTTCTTTTGTTTTCTACAAATTCATCTTTTTTTTTTCTTTTGTTGTTATTGTTTACCACCTTGGCAAACTGATAGTCTATCTAAAAGCCTTACTGTGTATATATTTGACAAACCAAGAATTCCAGTCCTGGTTATCTACCTGACATAAATGCATTCTATTCTATTCTATTAGAGGATTGAAATGAGCTCAATAAACGTTTATTGATAAATAGCAGTGGCTACTACTATTAGACATAAATAGCGCTTGCCACACACTTTGTATCAAGTTATGCACTAATTAACCCCTTTCCAAGTATTTTCTTACTTCATACTTATATAACCCTATAGAGTTGTCCCATTCTACAGATAGGAAACGGAGGTTTATGGAGAGTTGGTTAAATTACTAGCCCAAGGACTGAGAGATGATGGTGGTGAATGGATATCCCAACTCAGTCTGAATTGAAAACTTGAGCGGTCAACCACTTGCTACGGAATGAATGGAGGGCGTCCAGGCCCCGCCTGCGTGTTATATAACATAGAGCACCGGTGTCCAGCATTCCGAGAGGGCTAAAGCTTGGTGGTTTCCAGGATTGGTGATGGATTCCCCGAGGACCTTAGGTCTTTAATTGCACACAGGTGGTCCCTGTGGTCAGAGAACCAACAGAGCCCTTTCCCCTACGCCTTCACCTCCAGCCAATTTGCTTGGGGGAAAGAGAAAGCTCCCAGCTCTCCCTCCCTCTGTCCCTCAAAAACATCCGCGGGAGGTAAGAGTGGGCGTCTCGCTCCTCACTTCTGGAGCGAAGGACAACCAGGCACGAAGATCCCGAGGAGCAGAGGAAAACAGGCTCGCGAGGGAGCAGGACAAAGTCGGGGAAAGCCGGTGTGGGGAGTTACACGACAGGAAAGGCAGACAGGAGCGCGGAGGGAAGTGGGGAGAAAGGTGTCCCGGGAACGCCGAGGTGGAGACGCCGTCGACTCTGCCTGTCTCTATTGCGCCTGCGCGGCGCACCTCCTCCGCCCCCCGCCCCGCCCGCGGCCGAAGAGTTCCTCGTCGCTCGGCAACCATTCACCCGAGGAGCCAATCAGAGGGCTCCGCTCGCCCGGCCCCGCGTCAGCGCCGGCGGAAGGACCCCGAGGGCCGGCTCCACCCCGCCCCACTGGCTCCCCCGGGAGGGCCGGCCTTGGGCGGGGGCAGAGGCGGGGGCGGCGGGCGGGGGCGTGGTCAGGCGGATAAGAGCGGAGGGGGCGGCGGCCGCTCGGCTCACTCGGTGCCGCTGCCCGGGGGCTGTAGTGACCGCGCCGCTCCTGCCGGGGCTGCCCGCGCCCAGGACCTGCCTCCGCAGCCTCCTCTAACACCGCCCAGGTGAGTCCGCCGCCCCCTGCTCTAAAGCTGCGAGGATGCGGCGGCGGTCCCGGCGGATCGCGCGGTCTGCCCTCGATCCGTCCCCTCCGAGGGTGCTCAAGTCTGCCGAGCGAGCCGGGGAGCGCGGCGGCCGGAGGAGAGGTGCGGACAGGTGCCAGGTGCCCTTTACCCACCTGCTCCGCGGCAGTCCCCTATCCGTTACACGCCCCGCCCCGAGAGCCGACGCGGCGCGCACACGGGGAGCCACAACTTTGGAGAGACTGCGCCCGGGACTTGGCAAACTTCAGCCAGTTCCTGCTCCGCGAGTCCCGCGGGCCGGGCGCGGGCAGCGCGGCCGCAGCGTGAGTGCAGGGCGCCTCCGGCACCTGGCCGGGACCCGATGGCACCTGCCCTCGCCCCCCGCCGCCCCTTCCTTGCTTGCGGTCCTCGGGCTCGCCGGTGCGCGCCCGCCCGCGGGCACTCGCACCTTCGCTGGCTCACCGGCGCCGAGCGGACTCGAACCCGGCGGTTTCTGCAGGCGTAGCTGGGGGCGCAGCGGTCCCGGGGCTGGCATCTGCCCGGGCGGGGAGGGGAGGGGCGCTTCCTGGGCTCGATGCCAGGGCTGGGTTTTCAGGAGAGGGGCAGCGATCTTCCTTCACTGCTCTTGCTCGAGCGCGACACCGTGGGCAGCGAAGCGATCTAAGCGAGGGACTTGTGCGCCGCTCGTCTCTCAGAAAGTTCTCGAGAATACGGTGCCTGGGAAACCTAGTTCCTCCCCTTTGGGGAATGAGACTTGCTTACCGCGTAGGCTAAAAGCCATGACGAGTCAGTTGACTCGGATAGCGGTGCAGCTGGTGGCTGAGAGGCGCGGCTGCCCCAGGAGGTGTCGCAGTTCGCGAACTCCTTTCCAGCAGGTCGAAGGGCTGGAGGAGCGGGGTAGGAGGGGCACCCACGAGCCGCTGTGCTTCAGGTTCGTGGGCTGTCTACCTCAACACAGCACGCCTGGGAGCGAATAAACTGAAGGGCGCTACCTCCAGTAAGGGAGGGGTCTTGGGGACAAGCCCGGCGAGGTTCCCTGGAAAACCAAGACTTAAGGAGAGCCCACTGTTAGCGCAGGACCAGCTCAGCCCTCTTTCCCTTCCCCCGTTTTCTGCGGAGGAAGGCTTCTGCAGGGCGCTGATCAATGCCTTCAGCGTGGACCTGCTGCTGCTTTTTAACTTTCTTAAATGGAGGTATACCGTGCATACAAGGAGGTACTTAAATGCACTATGTAAGCTTTTATAAAGACTGTGCGTGTCACATTTGTATTGTGACACCTTGGTGTTCAGAATATTTGGTAGATGGGATAGGAGACTGAACCACCCAGGGAAATAAAGTTAAGATTATTAAATTCTTCTAAAGCGAACTCTGGCTGCTCTAGCAGCCCTCCAGGAGGGACGAGGCTGGCTGTTGTTGGCTTCAGGAACCTTTCAACGTGAGTAACTTCTCTGGAGTTGAGCTTAGTTGACTTTAGGTAACTGAAACCTTGTCTCTTTAAGGTATACTCATAGCTTTAGAGCACATAGAGTCTCAATAAGGAGTTTTTAGAAAGAAGATTTTGATACATATAATTGTTCAGGTAGCTACAAGGGGTGTTTCATACATATTCTTTTATAAAACGTTTTTTTTCCTGTTCAGAGACCTAAATTGTTACCAAAACAACAGCTCCTAATTTCATAAGTAACGTTAGTGTGTGTACCTAGAACTAACAGCCACACTCTTCATGCTGTTTCTCCCACAATACCTACCTTGTATCCAGAGATTAAATTCCTGTAACTCTGAAGGAAAGGATTTGGCTCTTGGCCTGTTTGTCAGAAACGAGTGTGGCTTAGTCCAGCACCAGGAGCTCCCCTTACTTGGTGTCCTCAGCTCTACTGCGAGTACAGTTGTCACCAAGATCTGGTCCTGACTTCCGCCTCCCCCACTCACTCCTTTTTCCCAGTGGTGCACACACTTAGCCTACATCCCCGGTGTTCAAGGGCAGGGCAGATTTATGTACATTGTGCACCACCCAGCAGAGAACAGAGAATTCCTCCTACTTCTGAGAGTCCAAGGAACAGCTCAGCAATAAAGATAACTTAAAAGCGGACTGTGGTGCTCTTCGTGGTACCATTAACTGGACACATCTGATACAAAATTGCAGAACTACATTAATTTTTTCTTTTCTTTTCTTTTTTTACCACTCCAGTAAGTAGTACCTTGTCTTCATCTTTCCTTTTTGCTATGTTGTTTGTGGAGTTGGCCACTAAGGAAGGCCAACCAGAGAGAGCTGTGAGTGGGTGTGTTTAACCCTTCTGTTTTACCAAGAGAAGTTGTAGCAGCCCAAGATCAGTTGCATGAGTTAAGTTAAACCTGTATTGGGGTCTCCCACCTGCCTCTGTGTGCATGCGTGTGTATGTTTGGGGGTTAAGAGGGAGTGAGGCAAAGTCTGAGATATTACTTGGGCCGAGGCATTACTCTGGCTAGGTAAGGCCTGTGGCTTTTCCTCACTGAGGTAAATGGCAATATATATATATGCCTTTTGCTGTCTTGGTGCTTTAAATGTTATATTGGTATCAATTATATTATAATGAAGTACACTCTTCCATATGCAAAGAAGTGTTTGTGTGTTTAAAGCTACTTGGGCAGATCAGTAGAGCTGATCTTTTATGATATTTCTGGGACCTAAAGTTTTTTAACTCTTTTACTACATATATTATAAGGAAGCTGATATTTGGAATTTTTATGGTTTAAAGGAAGCATCTTTATGGAACCCAACTACATAAGGAAACCTTATAGAGTTGTTTTGAATTAATAGATTTTGTACAGCTGGCCTCTGTAGCCTGTTCTAGAACTGTTTGCAGAACTTATTGGAACAACAGGAAAAAAAAAACAGTATGAAGAAATAATTGCTGATGTTAAGCAACTCTTCACGTAGGATGTTTTTTAGTCTCAGAGCGTTTTAGAGTCTTGGTCACTAAACCGCGTAGAGTGTTTATTTCTGGGATCGCAGTGATTGAGTCAGTAAGTAGTTAAGTGCTTCCCAGGCAGGGTTGGTGCCAGGTGCTGAGGAGGCCAAGGGGATGGTATGTAAAAAGGCCCGTGGGGTTGCCTGAATTCAAGAGGAGCTGTGTTGTCTTCATGATGCACCTGAAGAACTCAGTTTTCTCTTTGTTGCAGCCCCTGGAGTCCCCACGCCTGCAGAAAGCATGGCCTTGTACACAGAAGGCACTCCTTTTACGTAGATTCACAGCCTGCTAATGGCCAACTGCCACTCCATTCCTTGCAAAAAAAGAGGAAGAGGGAGGCCTGCTGCAAGTGGGTGCTCTCCCGTGGCTGAGGCACTGGATGGAGCCTTTTTTTTTTTGTACTGAGGATTGAACCCAGGGGAGTTTTTATCTCCAAGCTATGCCCCTGCCCTTTTTTTGTAACATGGTCTCACTAAGTTGCTGAGGCTGTCCTTGAACTTGTGATCTTCCTGTCTCAGCCTCCCAAGTACTATAATTACAGGCATGCGCCACCATGCCCAGCTGGATGGAGTTTTCTGGATCAAAAGCTCCTGACCTAAAATGTAGGGCAGTCTCAGGGTCCTTTCAGATGGGGCTCAGGGTTCTAGGTTTGGAGCCCAGGAGCAGTGGCTGGTAATTGAGCAACAGCTGAAACCCCTAAGCCTCTCCAAACCAGCTCCCTTAAGCACTTCTCACCTCCCGGCACCAGCTTCCCGGGGCTCGCTCAGCCTTTCTCTCTCCATGTTCTTTCAGCTGCTGGCTCTGCTGATTCTGTCTCTCTTTTATTTTTTGTTTCCCCAGCGTCATCACTGACCTGGTTTAGGGGCTGGTAGACAGCAGCTCAACAAGAGTGACAGCATCTCTCCCCGCCTCTGGCCAGTTCCATGGTCCCACGCACCTTGAACACCAGCATAGGCGCTCCTAGGAACTGCCCATCCCTCTGGCGTCCCCGCCTCCTTCCCAAGACCTGTGCCTTTCTGACTCTCTCCTTGACCTTCCTTGTACGAGTCTTCTTGGCTGCCCTACCTTGCCTTGCAGAATGTGTACTCGGATATTTGAACAAGTAGATGTGACTCCTTCCTCCCTGCACTTCATCTTAATCCAGACTTGAGCTCCTTGCATAGGCTTCTGACTGATCTTCCCCTGCCAGAGGGTATCCCCACCCCACAACCCTCCTCTTCAGGACTTGACAGTTCTTCCTTGCATGTGTTTTCTAGTTTTAAAATTTTATCTTCAATTGGATGAGTACAACAAGGCCCTATCTGTCTCCACATTTAGCCCCCTGCAAAGACATCTGGAGGAAAAAATTACCCATGAATCTTGAACCTCCCCCCTCCCCATTGCCTTGTGTTGCCATAGCTCCTTCCAACTTGGGTGGAAGAAGGGGTGGTCCTCCACCTGCCTGGCTGACCACCCCTCACTCCAAACATGCTCTGCTGGTCCCTGCCCTCTGCTTGTCATCGTTGAAGATGGGCAGCAGGACTGTCGCACCGCCTGGTGCTGTGTGGTCGTGGGCAGTTCTGTCTTTCACGAGGAAACCTGCATGGCTGCTGCAGTAGGAAGAGAGAGATCTGGAAGCAGACACTAATTAGGCACCTGTGGGGTGTCCGGGTACTTACCCAGGGTTGCTCAGCTGGAAGCTAGCGCTGCGGCTGCAGCCCGTGTGCAGGCCCTTCCTACGCCTCCTATTCACGACCTCTCTGCCTCTTAGTCTGCCTTTAGTTTGTGGAGACCTGGGTTCTGGTCCTGGCAGAGTCCTTACTTCTTCAGGGTTCGGTTTCTTCATTGTAATAAAAATAGAAGACTAGATCTAATAAAAATAGAAGACTGTCTGATAGAAATATGAGAGGTACAATTAACTTTCTAGTAATCACATTAAAGAGTAAACATAGGTAAAATTCACCTAAACAATAGGTCTATTTAACGTACCATGTCAAATATTATCATTTCAATATATAATCAATATAAGACATGCACAGGAGATATTTTACATTCCTTTTTTCATACTTGGTCCAAGAAATCCAGTGTGTATTTTGCATTTACACCACAGTTCTGTTTGGACCTGCTACCTTTCTAGTGCTCAAGAGCCACCTGGGGCTCATGGTTACTATATAGGGCAGTGTAGGTATCCGATCATCTGCAAAAATGTTTCACTGTCCAATTCTTATTTTACCTGTGTGGGGAGCAAGGGTTAACTGAAAGTTATGGAAGAAGAGTGTGTAGCAGGCATCTCTTTCTCTTGCATTCCAATGTATCATAAACTCCTACGACAGTGCTCAGAACATAGTAGGCCCTCAGATGTTTGGAAAAATGAAAGGCAATTCGGTCATTGGGGCTGATTTACCGATAATCATTCACCCCATGAGTCAGAATTGACACCGTTTGATGCCTAGTCCAACGCCCCTCTTGTTTTCTTAGTTTTTTGTTTGTTTTGGTTTTGGTGGTACTGGGAATTGAACCCAGGGACATTCTACCTCTGAGCTAGCCCAATTTTTAATTTTTTAAAAATTTGAAACGGTCTGAATTGCTGAGGCTGGTCTCAAACCTGAAATCCTCCTATCTCAGCCTCCCAAGTACTGGGATTACACCACACCTGGCTTGTTTTCTTAGTTTCTTAGAGAATAAACATAAGGTAATTGAATTTCAGAGAACTGCTCATAAATCTTCTGAGACTGGCAGGGGGCCAGGGCTCAACTTATCAGCAATTAAATTTTATCAATAATTAAAATGTGAATGAACATGCAAGAGGAAGTAACTTTCAGGTTGAAGATGTTTAGGCACTATCTAGTGACAACACATTAATTACTAGGTAAACACTAACAATGATTGTCATCTAGACAGCTATATTTATGGCTTACATGGCTCTGCACACACAGGAATACCAAAGACAAAGTGATTTGATCTTTTCATGTGACGCTTGTACAGAAATAGGTACCACCCCTTGGTCTTGCTCCATCACTTTAATCTCTAATTTCTATTACTTAGCATCATTTTAATGTTGTCAGAAAGACCGTGTTTCACTCTGGCGGCTGCTCAGCACCTGGAGGTCAGATCCCTGCTTCCTGGAAACCCCTCATGCAAGGCCAAAACCGGTGGACTGTGTGCAGAATTAGCATCTGTGCTGAAATCGAGGTCAGCTTACACTTAGATGTGTGTGAATGGGGTGTGCATATGTATCTAACTGTGATAAGGGCTGCATTTGAGGAACTGAGCATGGCTTGTCCCTTTCCCGATAAAGCTCAGGGATGCTGCTGGTGACTAGACAGAACTTTTAGCTGACTGAGGTCTTTGTTTCAGACAACCGACAACTGTTTCAAGTTCTAGGCTGGAGAATGAGATGGTAAGGTAGCCTGTGAAAGCAGCCTTTGATAAAACCTCCAGGCTGTCATCTCTTCAACCCTGTGGATTGTGACTTGGTCATACTTGGGTGAGGGATCTCCTCTCTAGGAAGGTCCTGGACTGCCTCAGTCTATCCCATCTCTGAAATACGAAGGCCCGTTCTGTTGAGTGTGCTCTTGAAATGAGTTCGGACCAGTAGCATGTCTGATTTAGAAATGTTGGGGAGTAGCCGGGCGTGGTGTCGCATGCTTGTAATCCCAGTATTTGGGAGGCTGAGACAGGAGTATCTGGGTTCACAGTCAGCCTCAGTTACTTAGTGAGGCACTCTGCAACTTAGTGAGACCATGTTTCAAAATAAAGAATAAAAAATAGGGCTGGGGGTGTAGCCCGGAGGTAGAATGCCTCTGGGTTCAATCCCCGGTACCGCCAAAAAAAGAAAGAAAGAAAGAAATGTTGGGGAGTGCCAGATAGCAACAGGATTATTTCCTGTTCAATTTGTGTGTGTTTCACTTAATGCTGACATCTTGGGGGCATAAAACTCAACTACTTTCTGCCTGGCTTCTTCCCTCCCGAGATGACTGGGTTCCGACCTTGTTAACATTTACCTCTGCAGCCGCTTCGGGACAGTCCTTTCAGCCTTTGCGCTTCTGAAGCGTCTCTGCTAAACTCTCTGGGCTGGTGTTTTGATTCTGCTTTGTGCTGTTTTGCAGCCCCAGCATTAGTTCTTCCAGCGTTATCTCTCTGCCCACACTTGCTTAGGCATCCTATTTTGAAAGATGGGAAGAGGCTGTCCGTTTGGACTCTGTTTTGGGGCGGTGTCTGGACACAGAGCCCCATCATTGACAACAGTTCAGACTGGGTGCTGGCAAGAATTTGTGAAGGTCCCGGGGACTCTAAAAGCGCAACGCACAGCGAGGCGGTCCCCGGTTCTGCACCCCACCTTGGTTTCAGTCCAGGACTCTGCCGTGGGAATCTAACCAAATTTTTTGACTCTAGTAAACAGCAATGTGAAATGACTGGAAGGCGCTGATAACCCTGAGAAAATAGACTGGGGCCTCTGGCTGAGTGTGATCGAGCCGAGAGTGAGAAAAGACCATCTGTGAGGTCCAATGTGTTGCCCACTTCGAAGTGTTTTTTCTGGGCACAGCTTTGTGACATGGGGCAGTTTATTCCTTTGAACCGAGGTTAGAATGGGCTGTGGGTATTTGAGTGGGGTAATAGTAAAAATAACTTGTCTGAGGAAAAAGTTAACATAGGCTATATTTTATTGTCCTTTTTAAAACTAAAGCATTATCTTCTCCGGTTCTGTTGCTTTGGGCCATTTAACTCATTTAAACCCTTATTCCAGTTGCATGAGACACACGTGAGTGCCTCTGTTATCTGTAGTTTTGTCATGGGTTTGGGCTGTGGAGAAGTCTCCGGCATGGGGCCCCTCCCTGGGCTGGCAGCTGGCAGGCAGAAGCCCCCTCAGGCTGCCCTGGTCCTAGATAACTTCTGACCTTCACCTCCAAAGAATTCAAGGAGTCAGGGAGGATTTCTCTCCGGAAGGCCGCATCCACGCTGACCCTGGCTCCTCTTCTTTCTGCTCACATATCTGCTATTTTGTATATCAAGTAATGTGACGGGTGTCCCTGGCTATTCCAAGTGGGTGGCTCTTTCCTCTCAGGTGGAAGGATCTCAAGGGTCAAACTGCATACAGGTGGGGAAAGTGGCGGGCGTCCTTTCCCACGTTTGGCGTTTGGGGGTTTGTCTGGCCTGGCTGTTTCTGCTTTCAGTTTTAGCCCAGCTCTCCTTCCTGGGCTGACCTTTGGGGGTCCTGGTAACTTCCTCTCAGTTTACTTCCCTTCTCTCTGTAGCTCCCCTGGGGTTTCCAGATCCTTCGATCTGACAAGGGTACCCTGTCGTCTGTAGGGAAGGCCCTGTTCTGTGATTCTATCAACAGATCAGTACTCCTGATGTCCCAGCCGGCAGAGTGAATCCCAGGAGCTGCCCCTTTATTCTGGGAACAAAGCCTTGTGCCTTAGGGATAAGGACAAGGATCAGGATCATTCCATCCCTGAAGTGCTGTTGTGCCGTTATTATTATTAATTTTCTTGATGCTTACCAGGCAAGCTGACCGACTGGCCACTTCCACTTCTGGGTTCTTTCTCTTCTCTGGACTCGCTTTCTTTAAAATCACCCCACCCTACAACCCAGCCAGCACCTTAGAGCTCCCTTGAAGTTGGAATCCTAGGCCTTCATGTCCCAGGCATCGTTCCTTTAAAACAAACATGAGCATTAACTATTAGCATGTCTGTCATTAATTACTTTCAATTCAGGTGGCTCCCGCCAGGCTGGATACACCCCCAAATCCATAATAACTGTGGGGGAGTGAGTTTCTGTTCTGACAGCTGTTAGATACCTCAGTTCTGAATGCTGCCCTGCTTCAGCACCTGCTGTCTGGCCTTACCCTGCGCAGGAGGCCTAGCCTATTGAGCCAAACTTCTTTCCCACTGACTTATTAAAAAAAATCAGCTGGGCATGGTGGCACATGTTGGTAATCACAGTACTTGGGAGGCTGAGACAGGAGGATCGCAGATTCCAGGGCAGTCTCAGCAACATTGTGAGGCCCCTTAGCAACTTAGGGAGACCCTCTTTCCAAATAAAAAATAAAATAGGCCTAAGGGTGTAGCTCCGAGGTAGAATGCCCCTGGGCTCAATCCCTAGTACAAAAAAAAAAGTCTTCATACTTCCTTTTCTTTGCACTTATTACCCTCTCCTTCCTAGGACTGCCTGAGCAGCCAGCTGTTCAAGGCCTCCCCCACTCCTCATACACACACCAAAGCTAGCCAGCTCCTAGGAAGAAGCCTCTTAATTCTGCTCCTGCCCCTTACCAGCAGTGTGTCTTGGACAGTTCGCGACTTGCATATCCCCTGGGTTCCCGTTTCCTTGTCTGTGAAGCAGGGGATGGTGGCATCTCCTTTATTGGGCTTTTGTAGGAGTCAACCGGGCTGATGTAGACGGAGCCCTGCCAGCACTGCTTCCCTGTCTATTTGCGATGTTACCATATAGAGTTTCCTGGCTAAACACAGAATCTCATTTGGTGTCCCCTGGCCAGGGCTGTGGCTACTGCTATAAAAAGTGCCTCTGGAGGGTTCTGCCTTTGTCAGGACCCAACAGGAGCTTCTGAAGAAGCAGTAAAACACACCCCGTGGAAGAAGGATGGGGGTAGGACTAGAAGATGTTTATGTTATGAAATAACTGATATGCAGCCCAATCGGGAAGTGGGATTTCCCACACACTGTGGCCAAGAAATCGTCTTCCCTGGGGTGTCTTTGAGGGGCACCTTGAAGCCACCTTGGTGTGTTTTGCCTCATTGGAATCTGCACAGAAGCAGGCAGTGGAGGGTGGCTGACCCAAGTGTTGCCGTCTTTGGTGAGGATGGTGGGGACGGGAAGCCACAGAAAGGTGAGGTGCCACTGTCACGGTTAGCAAATTTTGTTTTTGCTGGACTTGGAGGCACATGCCTGTAATCCCAGGACTTGAGAGACTGAGACAGGAGGATTGCAGGTTTGAAGCCAGCCTCAGCAATTTAGCAAGAGCCTCAGTAACTTAGCAAAACCCTATTTCAAAAATAAATAAAAAGGGCTAGGGATGTAGCTCAGGTAGAAAGCACCTAGGTTCAACCCCAGTACTGCATGTGCACGCGCGCACACGCATGCGCACACGCACATTGCTTCCCCTCCTTTTGGTTAGGACCAATAAAATCTTTGTTTTAGGAAAGATCACTTTAGTTGCAACAAGAACTGGTCGTCCAGCACACAGGAGGGCTTGTGATGCATCCTCACCGGCCTCCCCTCCCCCACTCACCATGGCACAGTGGACTTGGTAGAGGAAGTCATGAGTTCCAGGAGTTAAACACTGGCTCTGGAGTTGAGGACCTGGGGTCAATGATGCACTTCATCTTTTCTGAACATTATTCCTTAATTTGTGTAAACAGAACCGTCGTAGCTTCCTTGGAATGCTCTTGAGGATTAAATGGGGATTGATGTGAGTGGCTCACACTATGATTTCTTTGGCTTTTACACACGCCTCTGAGCTGTGGTTCTCATTCCCTCGGCTCGCTAAGGGAAGAGACAGGGTAGGATATGATGAAGTATGTTGCCATTCGCTCTTACTGCTGCTTAAATTCTCTAGGTGTTTATCTGCAAGGAAAGAGTCCTTTGTTGCCTAATATGCGCTCTCCCGTGCTCAGGGAGAAGAGTCCATGTGGGAAGGCCCACAGGCACACGCTGCCCTGTTGGCCAGGAGCCAGGGCCAGCAGGTGTCTTCGTTCCACATACAGACTTCCCTTCCATGCACCAGAGTCTGTGTCCAGGCCATGGATGGCTCATGGATGGACGGCTCATGGATGGCTCTTACCATGAATGGAAAGTTTTATGAGGAAGAACCACATTTCTGAGGTTAACATCCAGAAAGAGTGAAAGGGAATTTTGTCAGCAAAGGAATGTTGAAATGCGTTTGCATTCCTTTTGTATTCTTGAACTTGCGGTAGGGACAGAAGCAGAGAGTGTTGCCCAGTTGCTCCTGGACTAGACGGAGGGCTCCAATAGCCAAGAGACTCAATCCAAGCCTGTTTCCCGGAACCTCTGGACAATCACTTCTACAGCTTTGATGTTAAATATCACAGACGTGGACTTAAATATATACTGTCCCGGGGGGACAGGGTCAGTGGAGTGGGATTGAAGGGAAACACACCAAGTGCTGTGTGCATGTATGTCTATATCACTTTGGGCGGTTCCCACGTGTAATGCCAGGCACACAAAAGGAATCAGTGTTGACTCAGACCTTCATGCAGCTGTCCTCAGTGTCCTCAGTATCCTTATCGCCATCTGGTGTGTCTGTGTCTCCCACGTGCCCACCTGAGTCTCCTTGCGCATTCATAGTCTCTGTCACCCTTGTGTCTGGAGTTAATTGGCTGTCCCAGGATCTACATAAGCTTGCTGCAGAACTACAAGTAGCTTGTTTTCCCTCCTTAGGCTCAAAACCTAGGGCTTTTTGTCTGTTTGTTCGATCGATTGATTTAATCAGCCTGCCTCACGCAGCTCTGTCCTGGGCAGGTGGAAATGTGAAGGTAAGTTCGACACCCAGCTCGTCCTCAGGGAGCTTGGTCTAGTCATCTGGCCCAGTTTGTCTTTTCCTCCCACTTTTGCTGCTGCTGTGTCTGTGAACCTGTTTTCTTTCGATGTGTGTATTCTGTCTTTCTGGCGCAGCCAGATAACGGAACCCAAGCGTCCCTAAGATAACCGCTCATCAGGAGTCAAACGTTTTAGAAGATGAAGTAGCTTGAACTGATGAGTCGGCACTTGGCTGTCCTGGCTTGTAAGAAGGGCTTGGATTTCCAAACCAATGACAAGTATGGTTCCCACCTTTGCCAACCTCTGTGCAAAATGACAGTGAATCTGCTTCTCAAACACTAATCTGCGTTTACTGGCCTTCAGATTAGCTTGTTTTCTAGCCACTATTTTGTTAATTTTGCTAACTGGAATTCGCCTTTTGTGAGTTGGGAATGTGTATTTCATGTGATTCTTTTATATGGGGATTATATCAGTGTTGACTTAAAGCAGTTAATTAAAACGAAAACTGTTAAACTAAGCTCTGGCATATTATATAAGCACGCAGGGCCTATAACTTGGATTTATTCTCATAATACAATCCCCATGCTTGTCTGAGTAACTTGAAACTATCCTTCAGTACTGGAAATCATTTGGGTGAGTGAGGGGAAAATGAAGAATTTCTTTTTAACAAGTACCAATGACTCATTTTAGGCTCTTCCAGTGAGCCCAGAACTTAATATGAATCTAGCCTGTGTTTGTTTCTTCTATCAGTTCAGCTTCTCTATACCTAAGTTATGATAAATTGGGAGAAATAAAAACTACACCATGGTGTTTGTCCCACACGGTGCTTATCTAGCCACTGTTTTGTTAATTTTGCTAACTGGAATTGGCCTTTTGTGAGTTGGGAATGTGTGTTTCATGTGATTCTACAGACAGACTATGGGCTACTTTTCCCCAAAGTTAACTTGATTATTCATAAATGGGAAGTTGGCATGGAAGAAGCCAACCACAGGCACCTTGGATTCCTGGAAAAGTACTTATTGTATTTATTAAAGTTCTTGCAACTGTAGCCAGTAATCAACATAACAGTATTACATGGAGATAATATGTTGGAAGTAAGAAATAGTTTTGTGAAACGGTAAAAGACATTGATAACAAACATAGAATGGGGCTAGATGAGCTAGCTTATTATTTTGAGGGTTTTGGTTTTTTAAAAAAAATCAACAATGGGGTTTTTTTAAAGTACATAAGTAGTAGCTTGACTACAAGGAATCCTAGAGGAAAAATAGTCCCTCCTTCTCCGCCACACCCATAGAGATCAACATTTAAGGCTTGAAGGGAATGCTTCCAAGTGTGTTTGATTATTGGTACATGGGTATGGGAATGGGAGAGGGGACTGAAGAAATTAAAGTAGCAGATGAATAGAAGGCTCATAAGGGAAACTTTTAGAACTTGGATCATGAGGTTTTAACTTTTCATCAGCTAATACATTTATAGGTTCCAACTTCAAAGGGTACAAAATAAGTTACTCTTTTCCCCTGTCCCCCAAACTAAAGGTGGTATTTGGTATAGGCAGAATTACTTCTTGTGTACTTTTTCCAGAGATTTTATATGCTGGTATAAGCATAAACTTTCAAATACACAGTTTTGCACTTGCTTTTCTATTCATGAGTCTTGATGAGCATTTCATGTTTTATGCACGTGGGGTTTTTGCCATCTAGACACTTTCTACCATTCTTTTGAACAACTGCACGTGTTTGTGTACCATTGTATAAATGCATCACATCATTTAACTGTCTTCTATTGATAATACTTGCAGCTTTATAATTAATTCTCCAATGAATATCCCTGTGCATACTTGCAAGTACACCCAGAGGCTAAAATTCAAAGTAGACTTACTAGAAGTAGAATTGCTACATCAAAGGGTATGTCCGCTTAAAGTTAAGAGTCTCACGTTGTTCTTCAAAGAAAGCCCACGGGCAGTGTACAAGAGATGTCTGCTGTCCCACACATCTGACTTATTGATCTTCACCAATATGATAGGTGAAAATGATGTGCTGAGGTTTTGATTTTTCCATCTTTTAAGTAAGGTTGAATATGTTAAATGTCTGAGCCACTGTTTTTTCATTGTCCCTTGTCTTTCAGGTTCTAGCATTTTTCATTTGTAGGAACTTATTTATTAAGGAAATGAATATTTTGCCTAATGTTACAAATATTTTCCTTGTTATGTCTTCTAACTTCTTTATGGTGTTTTTACCATCTGGACACTTTTTTTCCATATAGTCAAATCGATCAATTTTTGTGGCTTTTAGTTTTATGTGATTTACAAAGGACTGCCTACTCTTGTATGTGAGTATATGAAGTCTTTTTTTTTTCTAGTACTCTTAGAGCTTCATCCTTTTTATACTTAAGAATTCATCTTTATTTTTCCTTTTTTGAATCTAGATCAACCATATAGATGTCTGTACTTTTTCCCTTCACTGTTTTGAAATGCCTCCATTATATTCTAAATCACCTCAAGTATTTGATTTTATTTCTAGGTTTTAAAAATTCTGTCCTAACAATTTGTCTGTCTTGTGCTGGTGACAGGCTGCTTTAGTCATTCAGTCTTTGCAGTAGTACTTCTTACAGGCCAGTATACATCATCCTTTTTGTAACGTTTTTCTGGCTGTTCCTTCCTCTCTTCCCATATGAACTTTACAAATTCCCAGTCTAACACAGATCCTGACTTTGAATTTACAAAAACATGGTAGTAAGAAATATGTGAAAATTCTTGCACATACATTTGTTTTACTCCTACAGGAAAGAGTCATAGCTTCCAGTGTCTCTCTGATCTCAGATGCCCTTCCTCTCAGATTGAAAAAGTCCTGACTTAAACCCTACATGGCCTCCTTTTTTGTTATTTAACAACTCATAAAAAAAAGGCTTGTATCAGATATCTTTCCTGCAGCAATACTAAGGTTCTTCCTGAAGATTTTCTTAACTTGTTACTTGCATCCCGCGCAGTGGTAAAACCCTGGCTTCTCAGTTGCTTTCTGACCTCTCAACATCTGCATCACCTGGGTCTCAATAGGTGCACAACAGGCAGCAGCCAGTGTAAAAGCAAGTTATATTATTTTAGGTCACCTGACGTACCTGACAGAAATCCACATCACCAAATCACAGAGTCTAAGCTGTGTCTCCAAACAAGGCCTGAACCATACCTTCCCGTAAACATTTGACTCAGTTGAGGCCCATAGGTACATAAATTGGGCCACAAAGAACTAGTGAGTGTACAGAGAGCATAGAACAAAAGTGAACCTGGCTTCCAACCAAATGCCAGCCATGATAAACAAAGTATTCCGTCACAGGAATACTTGCTAGTGCCCGTTAATGTGCGCGCCTTGGTAGGATGACGTAAATAGCTTCGAACTTTTTAACGCTGTCCAAAGAGGCTGGAGGGTAAACTTGTTCTTTGGTAGCAAGCCGAGGAGCACTGCTGTGACCATGCTTTGGCCGTGTGATCAAGCTTCCCAACACCAGATGAGACGCTTCCTGGTCCCTTGACTTGGACCCTGAAGTATTGCCACGATCTGGCCTGAGGAGAGGCTCCTGGGACTGTGTGGCACTTGCCATCCCTTTTCTCCTCCGCCCCAGCCAAAAGCCCATGTTGCCTCTTTTTTTTTTTTTTATTTTGGTGCTGGAGGTTGAATCCAGAGGAATTGTACCTCCAAGTTATACTCCCAGCCCTATTTAATTTTTACTTTGAAACAGGGTCTCACTAAATTGCTGAAGGTCTCACTCAGTTGCTGAGGCTGGCCTCAAACCTGTGATCCTCCTGTCTCAGGCTCCCAAGTACTGGGATTACAGGTGTGTGCCACCACGCCCAGCTTCATGTTACCGTTCTTATTGGCTGGTGTCCCATCCCTAGAAGTGAACTCTTCTGTGGCCTTCCTGTTCACTCCAACCAAAGCACACCCTCTCTTCAGGCTGTTACAGTCACTTCCTACTACTAGAGCTATATACACACACACTGCTTTGAATTGGGGTCTCGTGTTCTCACCTACCTTTTGACAGGGAGCTGCTGGAAAGGTCTCTGCCTGCCCAGCAGTTCCCTGACACTGAGTGACAACCATGGGGAATCCCTGGCACTGGGGCAAGGCCAGAAACCCATGTTGGAACCCCAGGAGGTTGCATGCCAATGTGCATTCAAAAGCAGCAGCTTCCAAACAATGAAACTGCACCGGCATGGATTTTGTGTACATGTGGCAGCCCGAAAGTACAGGGGCAGGGAACTGTTCCCGGTGAAATCTGAGTTTGGTGCTGAGACCCTTCATTTCAGCTTCTATATCCATCCAGTTAACATTCAACCCTCAGAGGTCCACAGGTACTCTGGCTTTCTAATATGTCATCTTTTTTTTATGTATTAGGATTTACAGGGATCTGTTGTATTTCATTTTTTGAAAAAGAAAACATAGTTGACAATAATTTGGGGAACATTGTGGTTGTAGCACGTGAAGTGTGAGAAGTAAGGTTTTTCTCCTACACGGCACTAACTTGATTATCCATACATAGCTTCAAGGTGCTTGTTTTCAAAATCAGGTTGAAAGCACACTGCCCTGAGAGGTTTGCCATGTCCCACTGCCCTGAGGTTTGCTGTGTCCCAGCACACTGCCCTGAAAGGTTTGCTGTGTCCTGTGCAAGGGATTTTTGCTGGGAAGGATGGTCCCACTATATACCTGACCTTTGGTTGACCAGAAATTTTGCCCTATAGTCAACTCCTCAGTCCTGTCCTGGGTAACAGAAGTGTTTGTTATAGGACAGACTGCTCCCGTTAGTGAAAGGGACAGGGAACTCTTGCTAAGGAAATGTGCTTTATTCTGGCAGGAGTGGTTGGACTCCCACTTTGTTGTGAGGTTATAACTCAGAGTTAAGAATTTGTCAGCTGGGCGTGGTGGCGCATGCTTTTGTAATCCCAGTTCTTGGGAGGCTGAGACCGGAGGATCCGGGTTCGCGACCAGCCTCAGCTACTTAGTGAGGCCCTCTGCAACTTCGTGAGACCTGGTTTCAAAATAAAGTATAAAAAATAGGGCCGGGGGTGTAGCTCAGAGGTAGAATGCCCCTGGGTTAAATCCCCAATACCGCAAAAAAAAAAAAAGAATTTGTCTATTCATAGAGTGAAGGGAGTGTGTGTATGTGTGTGTGTGTGTGTGTGTGTGTGTGTGTGTGTGTTATTCTGTGTGGTGGTTGTAGTCTGAGTAGCAAACTAGTTCTAGATATAATTAGGGGTTGGATGTGGTGTCACATGCCTGTAATCCCAGTAATGGGGAGACTGAGACAGGAAGATCACAGGTTTGAGACCAGCCTCAGCAACTTAGCGAGACTCTGTTTCAAAACAAAAAATTAAAAGGGCTGGGGTGTAGCTTGGAGGTAGAATGTCTCTGGGTTCAACCTCCAGTACCCCCCCAAAAAAAAGAATTAGGGAGCCAAAAGCAGGAGAGGTAACTTTCATAGGAACCGAGGCAAATTAGCTGAACATATAGACTCTATTTTCTTCTTCTAGGCTCTTTATGGAATACCGTTGTGCTTCGTTTCCTTGGTTTGGGAAGTTTGTCTGGTTTCCTTCACACAAACCAGCACACTCCACCCCTGCCCCCACACAGACGAGCAAAACAGCAGCATTGAAAACAGGAACCCACACGGGGTTCTGACGCCATCCACACTGGTGTCCTGACTGCACAGACTCTGTTCTCTGTGGACCTAACTGTCTTCACGGCAGTGCTGAGCAGTGGCCGCTGCTGACTGCCATTTCACAAGCAAACATTCAGAGATAGATCCGCCTCTCCGAGCCCTGTGAGCTGCTCTGCTGTGCCCCAGTGCATCCTAACTCTTGTTTCTCACCCCTTGCTTTCAGTTTCCCGGCCAGAACATCCCCCAAGATGGCAGAGAGCAGCAGTACCAGGGACTGCGTGTCCTTCAGCGTGCTCAACTGGGATCAGGTTAGCCGGCTGCACGAGGTCCTGACCGAGGTCGTACCCATCCATGGACGAGGCAACTTTCCGACCTTGGAGATAACCCTGAAGGACATCGTGCAGACCGTCCGCGGCCGGCTGGAGGAGGCGGGCATCAAAGTGCAGGACGTCCGGCTGAATGGCTCTGCAGCTGGCCACGTTTTGGTCAAAGACAACGGCTTGGGTTGCAAAGACCTGGACCTCATCTTTCACGTGGCCCTTCCCACAGAGGCAGAATTTCAGCTGGTCAGAGATGTGGTTCTGTGCTCCCTCCTGAATTTCCTGCCCGAGGGCGTGAACAAGCTCAAGATCAGCCCGGTCACCCTGAAGGAGGCCTACGTGCAGAAGTTGGTGAAGGTGTGCACGGACACGGACCGCTGGAGCCTCATCTCCCTCTCCAACAAGAACGGGAGGAACGTGGAGCTGAAGTTCGTCGACTCCATCCGGCGTCAGTTCGAGTTTAGCGTGGACTCTTTCCAAATCATCCTGGATTCTTTGCTCTTTTTCTATGACTGCTCCAGTAACCCCATCTCTGAGCACTTCCACCCCACGGTGATCGGGGAGAGCGTGTACGGGGACTTCGAGGAAGCCTTTGACCATCTGCAGAACAGACTGATCGCCACCAAGAACCCGGAAGAGATCCGAGGCGGGGGACTCCTGAAGTATAGCAACCTCCTGGTGCGGGACTTCCGGCCCACAGACCAGGACGAAATCAAAACCCTGGAGCGTTACATGTGCTCCCGGTTTTTCATTGACTTCCCGGACATCCTCGAACAGCAGAGAAAGCTGGAGACCTACCTTCAAAACCACTTTGCCGAAGAAGAGAGAAGCAAGTACGACTACCTCATGATCCTGCGCAGGGTAGTGAACGAGAGCACCGTGTGCCTCATGGGGCACGAACGCAGGCAGACCCTGAACCTCATCTCCCTCCTGGCCTTGCGCGTGCTGGCAGAACAGAACATCATCCCCAATGCCACCAACGTCACCTGCTACTACCAGCCGGCTCCTTACGTCAGCGACGGCAACTTCAACAACTACTACATCGCCCACCCTCCAGTTACCTACAGCCAGCCTTACCCTACCTGGCTGCCCTGTAACTAACTTTGAGACCTAAGGGTTTCTGCAGTGGGAACCCAGTAGGGTAAGGGCTCTCAGGTAGGGGAGCCTCCTCCTAGATGTAGATGTTTGGCTTTTAAAGGGGAACTCAGCTCTGATTCTGCCTTTTTTTTCCTTATGTACCCATTGGAATGGGTCTGCAGTATATCATGAGCCAGCCCTAAAAGGACCCATATTCCAGTGCCACTTTGGAAAATGCTATAGGAAGTGTGACCTATCCATATCTTTCCAACATAGACACTAACACGTCACCTCCCAAACAGCACCTGGGGATTTTGAGCTCTGTGCAATAATCGAGGCTGGGAGAGCGAGGGCGCATACAAGAAGTTTTAAGCTACTTTTCTTCTTACCTGAGCCCAGAGTAGGCTACGTTGGCCCTCGCTCCGGATTCTCAGCAGCTACATGGAAGTTGGGCTGAGAGCTTCTCTTCTTGTGCCAGGCAGACAACAATTCACACGAGGGTGCTCTTGTGATGTGATTTTTGTTCACGGGACTGAATTGCATATGTCTAGTTCCCGTCAGCAGAGCTGAGAATTTCTTTCATCAATAAACCAAAGCCAATAGCTGGAGACTTGAGATCTGGTTGGAAGTGGTTTATGGTTTAGATGCTGTGCTATCTTGAGGAATTATGAGATATTGCCGAGAAAAAAAAAAAGAAATGTAACTTGAAAACAAAATAAAATGTGGAATATAATGTTAAAGTAGAATTGTGGTGGTGGTAGGGGGTGGGGACTGTAAATAGGAAATGTGAATGTCTTTTTTTCTTTAAGGAATTCTTATTGAATGACTTCTATCCCCCTCATCAGCTTGCTCATGGCTGACTTTTGTGTTGCTATTTCTAAGTACTTTTGTGCTGCATCTAGCCATTGTTATAACTGACATGAGGGTTTTCCCATGTTTTAATTGGAAACCCATTTGGGTCACATTCTAAGTATGACAAGTGTTGTTTTTTTTTTTCTGGAGTACTTTGGCTACTTTTTGTTTTCTTTGTTTTAGAAAAAAAACCCCAAAAGCGATTTCCTTCTCCATGTATTTTTGGCAGCAAATGAATTCAGGAATTTCACTAGAATGGAGTGACCTGTGGAATTGCTTAGACTCTAGCTTCCTGTCTCTGTACCAGGCAAAGTAGAGGGTTAGTGTTAAGTCTGGCCTTGTGTGCATCACAGCTACCAAGGCACTCTGAAATCATTCCAGTGTGTTTGGGGAAGAATTGAATGAATGAAGAATCATCTTTCTTATTCTGGTAGATTTGACCATACTTGTTCATATTCTGCACTTTAGAAGGAAAACAGTGTTAATCTCTAGTCTAAAGTAAGCTTAGTCAATGGGAGAGAGCTAGGCTACTGTTGTTTTTCCCAGTAGATTTAGACAAGGGATTTTATGTTTTAAAGGTTTTTTTTTGTGAGCTCTTGTGGAAAGCATCACTTTCGGGTATCAAGGGCAAAGACATTCAGTTTTGCCAGCCAGCTTGATTTCTCAAGTGATTTAATCGATTAGACCCATGCTCCTGATTTTTATTTTTTCCTGTGGCCATAATTTTAAATCCAAAGCCCCAAGTGATTGTTCTGTTTTTGCTTTAAGCAATGGAGTTATCTTAATGCAGACATGCTTAGTAAAAAAAATGAGGGGTTGGCCTTTTTCTAAAGATGTATTTTCAGGTTTCTTCTAGAATGTTTCTTAAGCTAGATCCATGTCGGTGACTAGAAGCCTTTTCTCGGTGTAACCAGCATTGTTTCCCTGTGAGCCTTAGTTATATTTGAATTCACTGGCTTTTGAGTCAAGTCCAGTTCTAGGAGGGGACCTGGGACACTTCAGTATAAAAAGGGGGGGCAGTATAAAGTAATCCCAACTTTGAAAATTATTTGGTCAAAAAAAAAAAAGATTTGCCTAACCAAAGCTTTTGAAGTGTGATGAGGCTGCTACCAATATAAGCACTTGCTAAAATAAATCAGTATTGCTTTTAGAAGGCCTGGGACCAGTGAGACGCCCGAGGAAGATGAGATCTGAATCAAGTGATTACATTTCCAGTTTGTCCTTGGAGTTCTTTCTGCTTACACATATATTTTTCCAGTCCTGGTTATAGCCCTCCTTTAATGAGGTTGAAGGAAAGGACAGAAGCCGAGAGAAGTTTCCTGCCCTGTGTTTTTCCCACCGTTGTACGGTGGCCATCTTGGTAGTCTCTTCACCTGACCTCTTTTTAGTCAGCCCAGCTATTTTTGTAGTTTGCAAATATGTATTCTAGAACCTTCAGAGTTGACCAAAGCTGCATGTTTAAAGCACAACCCCAGGACCAGTGGTTTCTCCACCTGCTCGGTGAGCCTCTTGCCAGCCTGGGAATAGGCCAGGTAACCTTGAATTTTGGATGCCTGGAAATTCTATCTGAAACCTGCCTTTCATACTGCTCACACAAGCACCAGCTACCCTGAACTTGTACTGAGTCTTGTGGTTCCTGTTTGTGTGTGTGTGTGTGTGTGTGTGTGTGTGTGTGTGTGTGTGTTGAGTAACATGAAACTTGGCAGTGGCAGAGGGCACTAAAGTTCAAGTGTGAGTTCTAACTTTAAGCAGTCTCTCAGTTGCTTCAGGACTCTGGACTGCTTTCTTTGCCTGTTCTAGCCTCCTCTTTGGAGTCAGGCAGGGGGAGCAGCCTCAGGATGAACCCTTTCCCTCTCCTGTGGGCTGAGGAGCACTCACTCCATTCCTGGTGACGAGCTTCAATCTTGCCCTTCAGTCTTACCTGGGTGATAAGACACGATTCCTCACTCAATAATTTCAATGCTGAAACGAAACTCTGTGTCACCAACACCTTCATATCAGAGTGCCTGGTGACTGTTCATGGGCTGCAGTACAGCCCACACCTGGGGGCCTGGCAGATGGGGTGAGGTGGGTGGGGAAGATGGTGCTTTGTTTCTGATAATTTGGTGTACATGTGGTTTGACATCAAGTTCTTCCTTCCCCAGTTTGATTTACACTGGGGATCTGAGTCACAGCTAGCAGTGTGTGACCCTGTGTTTTGTGGCAACACAGTAATTAACCTGTGAAAGCCCTGAATCTGCCTATTTATCAGCCTTACCTGTAGCACTAGCCCCTTGCCTCCATGGTAGATTAGGGTTTTAACTAGTACTGCTTAGCTTTGGGAAATGGTGCCACTCAAAAGCAACTTCCTAACTTTAGGAACAACTCCTAGTGAACTTTCTGGTGCTGGTGCCTTGTTTTAGGATGTTGCTACATTCTTGGCTCAAATGTCCTCTTCCAGAAGGTAGATTAAAGTATAGTTATCTAGTTGGGGAAGAGACCCGGATGCTCACTGGGACCATTACTTCCTGGTGTCTGACTGGGACTGTGCACTGGGGAAAACCCTTTGGGTGGATTCTGTAGGTTGAAAGAACTTCTGCTTTTCAAGTTTATATTCACATCCTTAATTTGGCAGAGATCCGAATTTCACAGCTGACTTTGGAACACATTCCAATTCAATTAAATTCAGAGGACCAACAGAGGAGTGCAGAGGGGAGGTACTTAAAAATACCTGGCAGCTTCTCAGGATCATTTGTGGAGAGCTCTAAGGAAAGAAAAGGCCTTTTTTCGTGTGAGTTCAAGTGCCTACATCTTGTTTACCTATCACTTTTTAAAAAATAGTTTAAGTGTAATCTAAAGAAAATGCTTGGAGTTTTGCCTGGGCTATTGAGAGTTGGTGCAAATTCCCATGTGCGTTTGCATAGGAAGGTGAGATGACCATCTACTAAAGAGGAAATAGTTAAATAACATGGATCTGTGGCCAAGTTTTAAGACTCCAGCTGTCTGGTCTTTTTTTTTTTTTAATGGTGAAATTTTCCTAAAGCAGCTATTTATCTCCAAATTAATGTAGATGAAAAGTAAGATACTCATCAGGCTACATTGGAAACTCTTGGGTTCTCTATTTGCATAGCCTCAAAGTATTTTTAGCTGTGCCTAGGATTGTGGATTTCCTCTTTGGTAATGGTCACTAACCTTCTTACTTGATGCTAAGGAGATCACTTGTCGATGCAAACGTGTTAGAACTTGATGAAATAAAGCTTTGAGTTTGAGAAATAAAGGCATATTTGAAAATTTAAGAAACACTTGTCAGCTCTGTTCATTGCTTTGTTTTTCCTCAATGGTAAACTTATTTAATTTTTAGGAAACCGATGGAGATGGACAGTTCTCGCCATTATCAACCTTGGATGATGCTTCTCTGAAAGGTGGTGCTCGCTGGGGGGAGGCACGTGTGGTAACACTGGCACACAAATGTCTTCTCCGAGGGGCCTGACTTACACTGAGCTTTGTTGTGGACCTCAGACTGTTTGCTAATCCCTATAGTTTCAGCCAGCATTCTCACCACTGTGATCCAAACACCTGACATCCAAAACTGAGAGGAAGAAGGATTTACTTGCTCACAGTTTTGGAGATTTCAGTCCATGTTAAGCTGACTTGCAAGCAGGAGCTGGGGCTGCAGGTCCTCGGGGCATCATGGCGGGGAGTAGAGAGAAGGTGAGAGCTTGTCAGTTTATGGCAGCAGAGGAGAGAGAGAGGAAGCTGCAGCTGTCCAGACTGGAAAGACACTGTCCCCGGCCACACCCCCAGGAGCCCACCTCCAGCCATGCCCTGCCTCCAAACATGGCTCCCATGAAGTGCTGGAGACGTTTTAAATCCGTAACACCGACTGTGGGTGTAGTCTTAAAATATGACTTCCCTGGAGCCTGGTTTGATCCAATGCACTTGACTCCAAGCCCATTTCAATAAGTGAACTAAAAACCTCAGCCTGCTTTAGGCAGCTGCTACCACGGTTTCTCCACATCTTTTGAGAAGTATAGATGTGAACCAGTGAAGAGTAGCTGATAGATGTGTAAAGGGTAGAAAGATTGCGTAGACCTTGTGTGGTCAACCACCTCCTTGATTCCTTTGATCCAGTTTCCAGCACCCTTTCTCCATGCCCCACCTGTCCCATACCTTCCAAGGCCTTCTGTCTGTGCTACATTTCTTAACTCCTAGTCTTCAACAAGAAACGTGTCTTCCACTGTAAAATCCTTCACCCCCTTGCCTTCAATCTGTCACTTTCCTCCTTAAGCCTGTTTGACAATGAGCAGTCTCTGAAGTTGTAGGGTGATGTCCCCCCAGATCACTTCTCTGGTGTGTTTCTTCAGTAATCCTTTTTCCCTGGAAGTCTTGACCACCAGCTCACACCATCCCCATTAGCCTTATGGTGGCTACATCTGTTCTAGCCATCCACTCGCTGGTTCAATTCTGTCTGGATCTAGAACTGCGCATGAGGGTCAGAGGACTTTCTCTTTTCTCCCTCCATGATCACAAGAATCGGGTTAGTTGAAGGGAAATCCCTCTCCCACCCCTTTTTTTTTTTAGTACTGGAGATTGAACCCAGGGGTTCTCTACCACTGAGCTTCACCCTCAGTCCTTTCTACCTTTTATTTTGAGACAGTCTCACTAAGTTTCCCAGGCTGGCCTCAAACTTTCAATCCTCCTGCCTCCGCCTCCCAAGCCAATTTTTCCCTCTTCTGTTTGCCTGTTAGCCCTCCTCATTTGTACTGTGCGTATCTTCTGAAATGGTCCTCGACTCTGCCTTCTTGGTTGCCTTCAGCTCTTACTTGGGCTACTTCATGAGTCTTGTCCCTTGTCTCTATTTCTCTTGACTGTTCCCAGGGATCTTCCTAAAACAGATGCGCCATGCCCCTCCCAAACATTAAGACTTGCTTAATAACCCCTCCCCCTCAGTCCAGAGCAGATGTCAGACTTGACAATGCAACGTTTGGAGTCCTTCACAGGTGGCCCCAGTCTACCCTCCTTATCCTTTTACCTTCTCTTTAAACCGGCCCGTGTCAGAACACCGAGTTCCGCCTGTGCATCTGACCACACAGCAGCTTTCTACAACCTCGGCCGAGTGTCACCTTAATCCCCCCTTCTCTGACTTCCCAGGCCCTGGCCCTGCTCCCCTCCCTGCTGTCAGCATCTTTTACTGAGTCACATCAGTCCTCCACCTACACTGTAAACACCTGTGTGTCTCATTCTCTGCCCGCCTCCCACACAACTGGCAACGATTTGGTGCTTCAGACATTGAACTTGGTGTTTTCATCCCTGGGGGACCTGGACTTGGGCCACTAGCAACTAGGAGGCTGAGTCCCTGGCATTTACCTGGATGTGTGGTAATGCCTAACTCTGGAGCCAGAAAACACTCCCACCCCAGGCAACATCCAGATCAATATTTACACGCCGAACAACTTGTGTGGGATGTGGTAGTGCGCAGTTCCCCGGAATGGGCAGTCACATCCCGGACACCCTGATGCTGTTGATCACAGTGTTTGACCTCCTAAGCGAGGGCGTTTCTTAGGGCTGCAGGCTTCACACTCGTATTCTTCCTGACTCCAGCCACCCAGTCCCCATAGCACACGTACCTTTCTGGTTTGTGTGGAACTTTCCGTGTGCCAACTCCAAGTGTTAACTCCTCAGCACTTGAACGATGCTCCCATTGCCGCTTGGGATTTCTGAAATCGCGGATTTCAGAAGTGCATTTTTAAATGAGCAGGGACTTTTTCTCCCTCCTTCTTCGTCCAAAGAGTCGCTTGGGTGGGATAGTAATGTAGTCGGTTGTAATATGGGACTGCTGTCTGCTGGAAGATGCTGAGCGTGTTCACAGGACCTGAGAGGGATTTTCCAGATCAGCTCTGTGAGAAGCAAAGGCCCTGCCTTCAGGACAATGGCAGCACTGCTAATTACCTGGTGACTTCAGCTTCCAAAGCACCTAGGGCAGGGAGAGCCAGAGGCAAGTCCAGGGTCACACACAGACTGAGATGCAAAAATAGGGGCAGAGGGCACTGTGGTGAGGGGGCCACCCCCACCTCTGCCTAAAAGCTGAGGAGGCTTCAGCGAGGTCCAGTGACTTTCTGCCCCAAGTGACCACAGCAGGGCTAGAGTTGCAGTCCTGATTTCTTGTCTCCAGGCCCCATGCTTTTTCCTGTACCATGGGGCTGTGTCCCTCTTCTGGGATAAACGCTATCTAGAAGGACATGCTGCCCTGGTGGACAAACTGCACGTCTCTCAGCCTCTTGAGTGGCATCTATCGCTTAAGCAGATTTCTGTGAATGCTGCCAAAAATCTAGACACCCTGAACCAGGCCGGGAGATTTGGTTTCATGCCCTTCCCGACCTAGCTTAGAGCAACCCGGCCTACCTGTTCTGACCATGACTGGATCAGAGGTCTCCCAACTGCAGGGCCTTTCCCCCAAAGCAGGTCGCTCCCAGGCTGCCTTGTAGTGCAAGAGGGTTCTCAAAGGCACGGGAAGCCAGGGTCCCCTCGTTCTTTCAGATGCTTCCCTGGGAAGGATGTTCGTGAGGCTTAGTGTGTGTGTCAGGAAGAGATGCAGACCAGCGGCACAAAGGCGGCTTTGGCCAGATTGTTCCAGATAATTTGAATCCATCCCTTCAACATGGACAGTGCGTGAGACTTTGCTAAAAAGGTCTGCTTGGAACTAAAGCCGTGAAAAAATGGAATCCCTTGTCTTTGACGAGGGCTTTAGGGCTCAACGAGCACATTGCATATATGTTGCTTGGGGACCTCAGAAACCTGAGATGGGTCGCCATGTTTCCACTGGAGCCAGACGCTCAGAGTGCTTCTGAGTTGGGCAAGGTTCCACATCTTGGAAGAGAATGAGCTGTACACACAGATCTGACCACAAGGCCCCGTTCTCCCCACTCTTACGTCCCTGTGAACCGTACATGGTGTGCAAATGTTCATTGTTATGCCAGCCCCTCTCGAGGGCCTGAGAGGTGCTGAGTTGCTGGTAATAGATCCGTTTCCACTTACGCAGGAAAGGAATTCCTTGGACAGGCCAGTGGCTTTTCTCAGACAACCCTCCCTTTGTGAGTCATGGTGGGGGGACCTGCTGTGGGTGCTGACATGTGGGGGGATAGTCACCAAGTGCCAGTTCCTGCGCTAAGCTTTAGAGTTTCATCTCCCAACAGCTCCAAGATGGGACATTGTTTACAGAGGAGGAAACCAAAATGGCAAGAGACCTGCAGAGCCAGCACCAGGCTCTGGGGCCTGACCCTGGGGCTCAGATTTTTAGATCCTCTAGGGCATGCTATTTGCCTTTATCCTGGATTTTACAGGGTGGCACATGGAAGAGGTGCCAAGGATTAAATATCCTGCCTTCCAACAGGAACTTCTGAAGAACGAGGAGCCAGCCAGAGACCGATTAAACCGACTCGTTACAAACAAAACCTAAGCCAACCAAGTTAAAATAGGGTACCTACTGTATTTGGAGTGAAGTTTTAAATTAGAATCGAAACAGCTCCTGCCCACCTTAACCTAGAAGCCATATAGTATAGGGGCCTTTAAGCTGGCTGAGGGCTGGAGAGGAGGTAGGAGAATGCTGTCGTAGAAGTCAGGAAGCCAGCTCACCTGCAGCTCTGAACAATGAAACCGAGAGAGAGAGGAGGGGACTTAGAAAACTAATAGCAAAACCTGAAGCGGTTCCTACCATCAAACATCTGTGGATTTTCATGCACTAAATATAGTAGAAGTTGGGTCATCTTATCTTAAGTAAATACTCTACCGAGGCAAGACTTTTATGAAAAGAATCTTTACATTGGCCCGTGGACACCTATGGCCGGAGAAGCAGCGTTTGGGCTGGGAATGGCCGGCTGTTCTGACATCTGCTGCTATTCCAGGTTACCGTGCCAGGTGTTCCTCTGTGGTTCTCTGTTCCTAGGTCAGCTCCATGTACCTGTCGTCCCTGTGCCTTTCGTCTCTTTCACTCAACATGCAGATCAGTTTCTTTGGTCTTCACGTGACCTGAGTGTGGACAGGAAGAGAGCCCCCCTCTCTCCAGCCCTGGCAGCATGACTTTTCAGCAAGCTTATTCTCCACTCTAGATATTACTGAAAGGAAAATGACTCTTTGCCTTTTGAATTCTGTATGCTGCTGAATCAGGCAAAGCTAGAGACTTGCTG
This sequence comes from Glis glis, assembly GCA_004027185.1. Taxonomy (NCBI): domain Eukaryota; kingdom Metazoa; phylum Chordata; class Mammalia; order Rodentia; family Gliridae; genus Glis; species Glis glis. Next base: position 44,265 of record PVJS01008592.1, read on the forward strand.
CCGTACTTCTTGACTCTGAGGCCCCACAGGGCACGCGTCCAGCCTCTCCTCTGAGCGCCAGTTGGTTACATAGCTATGTGCAAGGGATCCAACCAGAGGGTCCCTTCTAAGTGAGGCAGGGGAGGAGACCAGCAGGGCATTTGGAAACTGGGATTCCAACAGCGTGTCCCTCGTCCCTAGCAATCTCATAGGCTGCTCCACACTCAGCTGTCCTCCTTGGTTCAACAGATACTGATGATAACTGACATTGGAGATATGAAGAATTAGAGAAACGGTGTTTTATATAAAACACCAAGCCTGGTATCAGGTGCTCACAGACATTATCTATGACTTAATGTCCTCTGCTTTTCAGGAGTTTACACTGTTCTTGAGGAGTTAAATTCCTAAGTGGTATTTAAAACATGAACATAGCTGGGTGTGGTAGTGCATGCCTCTAATCCCGGTACTGGAGAGGCTGAGACAGGAGGATTGCAGCTTCGGGGCCAGCTTCAGCTACTTAATGAGGCCCTCTGCAACTTGGTGAGACCCTGTTTCAAAATAAAAAGAATAAAATAGAGTGGGGGTGTAGTTGGAGGTAGAATGTCCCTGGGTTCCATCCCCAGTACCACACACACACACACACACACACACACACACGCAAACCAAACAAACCATGAACAAATAAATGTGTGCTCTAGACTCTATGGCTGTTTGGACATCAGGCAGTAAAATCACGAGCTAAAATTTATTGAGATTTACAAAGGCCAGTTAAGGACATCATCTATACTGTTGCTGATGGTTATGATAAAAGTGCCCTGCCTGATAAAGGTGACACACTCTCCCTTCACTCCTCTCCACACCCCCCTCCAGACAAAAAAACCACAACTCAGAGAGGTTGAGCAACACACCGCAGCACACACAGCTGCTGGGCTATTTCATACACAGAGCCAAGATGGCATGGAGCAGACCCGGCTGCTGGCGTGGGAGCCGGGGGTGCCGGCCAGTGCTGTCTTGGCAGACTGCCCCGTTGCCCATTGGCCTGTGGGTTGCAATATCATCATAATTCCTACTAGACAAACTATTAGCCTGCCTCCCAAGGTGTTGCCAGCTCATGCAGTTCCCCAGAACTTCGGGCCCTCTCCCCCGCCCTGTGCTGGGCATAGCAGAGAATGAAAGATACTGTTCTGAAGGATGACAGTGGGTTGGCTACACAATGAAGTCATTTTGCGCTTTCGCTGAACCACTTCCCTGTACCAGGAATGAGACTCCACACGTTGAAAAGGCCCAGAACCCTCCTGCTTCGGTGCAGCAGGCGCTTTTGTAAATGTGTGACCCGCCGGTTTCGCTGGGGTGTGCACATTTCTAATAATGGTCATGATCAACAAAGAGGACTTTGCATGGCGGGGGCGTGTCCTCTCGCCAAAGCTGCTGTTTCAGTTGTTCCTGCACTGCCTGAGCCCCAGGGCCCATCCCCGATGTCCCCCACCAGGACCTGCGCCCCCCAGACCGGGACCCTCTCACATTCCCTAACACGATCACGTTTTCCTGCAGACTGGGGCCTCCCCCACCCTGAGGGCAGGTCGTGACTTGGAGTGGACTCAGCAGTTCAGGGTCTGTGGCAAAGGGCAGGTAGAGAGACGCCCCACAGCCACGTGGGATCAGCAGGTTTCCGACCCCACCACCCAACGTGGAAACCAATTACATAAGTAACTTACCAGGGACATTGTGAGGATTTTTCTAGATCAAGGGTCAGCAATGTTTTTATATAAAGGGCCAAATAGCTATTTTAGGCTTTGTGGGTCTCTATCACAGCCACCTGGCTGTTGTAATCATGAAAGCAGCCAGGGATAATATGTAAATTCGTGGGCACCACTGTGTGTTCCATTAAAACTTTACTTGTAGACACTGCAGTTTGTATTTCATATGATTTTCATGTATCACGAAATAGTATTCTTTTGATTTCCTTCAACCACTTAAAATCCATTCTTTTTTTTGTGGTACTGGGGATTGAACCCAGGAACATCTACCTCTGAGCTACATCTCTAACTATATTTTATTTTTTATTATTTATTTAATTTATTGTGGTACTAGAGATTGAACCCAGGGGCATTCTACCTCTGAGCTACACCCCAGCCCATTTTTTAAATTTTTTTTTTGATTTGAAATAGGGTCTTGCTAGATGGCTGAGAGTCTCACTACTTGCTGAGACTGGTCTTGAACCTGCAATCCTCCAGTCTCAGCCTCTCAAGTACTGGGATTACAGGCTTGTGCCACCACACCTGGTTTATTTTTTATTTTGAAAGAGAGTCTCGCTAAGTTGCTGAGAGACTTGCTAAATTGCTGAGGTTGGTCTTGAACCTGTGATCCTCCTGTCTCAGCCTCCCAAGAATTGGATTACAGGTGTGCACCATCACACCCAGCTGGTATTACAGACTGAACCCAGAGGTATTCTACCTCTGAGCTATACCCCCAGCCTTTTTTTTTTTTTTGAAACAGGGTCTTGATAAGTTGCTGAGACTGGCCTCAAATCTGAAATCCTCCTGTCTCAGCCTCCAAGTAACTGGGATCACAGGTGTGTGTCACCACGCCCAACTAAAATCCATTCTTACTCACAAGGCTATATGGAAAGGTGCAGAGGACGGACTTGACCTATGAGCTGTAGTTTTCTGTCTGCTCTAGATGACGGGCTGCCTCGCAGCAGAACATTCCCCCCACTCTTCCTCCCTCCCCCACCATGCCCCTCAACAAGGTGGAACAGAGACTCCCATCCATACTACATCTGCTACCTGCCTTCTCAGGTACCTGCCTGGTGTGATTGCCTGTTGCACCTGCTAGCCTGCGGTGCCTTAACAACTACCCGAGACCAGAAGGTTCCTCATTGAGTCGCAGCTCTGCTGTCACTGCCCTGTGGCCACAGATGGTCCTCTTGGCCTACCTTCTACCTTACTCCTCACCCAGCTCGGGAAGCCCCTCTTCCCATCAGGGTCACAACCCCTTCTGTGTTCCCAGCAAGTGTGGGCTGTCTCTCTTGGTTCTTCATTAGAGCCCCCCACTATTACAGCTGCTAGACAGGCTGGTTCTGCCCCTCGCAGCTCTTCTCAAGGAACTCGGGGCAATTGCTTGGGACTTCCAAGTTACACCTCTCAATGTTGAGTCAAATATATCCTCCCTGCCCACAGGCCCCCACGGCCCCAAGGTACTCTCCCAAGGTCAAGGCAGGCCCTTTGTTCTGACATCTTGGGGGCTGATACTTCAACCAACCCTCCAATTGCAGAGACCTTCACCCTTCTCCCAGGGGCCCTGGGACTGTTTGAAATGAGCCAGGTGGTCCTCAGACTGGCGCCTCCAGCAGGGTCTGCCCTGCCTGGCTCAGGCCTCCCTGCCCTCAGGGAGCTCAGCCTTTGCTTCTGCAACAGCCACACAGGTTGACAGAGGGTTGGAGAGACCATGGCTGGTCCTAGCAGATGCTCAGGAGGAATGCGGGTTCCAAACATGGAAACTATCAATTTAGATGCATCCCTAATGGGTTTAAAAGGGGGTAGGATGGGCTGTAACACAATCAGTGTGACTATAGCTCCTCCAGGTTTGCAAGGGACAAGATGAAGGAGGCCCCCTCTACCAAGAATAAGCTAAGGAAGCACAAGCCAGGAAAAGAGGTGTCTGGAAAATTCCAGCCTTCAGTAAGAATAGGTAAGGGATATTTCCCATGCCCAGAGAGGGAGACAGGGAAGCGGTGACTCTGTGAGGGAGCCAAGTGCTGGTTCCTCTGGGGAGTGAGTGAGAAGTGACTTTGCCCTGCCACTTCCTGGCTCTGTGACCTTTGGCAGTGACTTGTTTCCTCGCCTAGGAAAATGGAAATGCTTCCCTGCCGCTGTCAGTATAAGGTTTAAAGGAGATAAAGTTAGTAAAGGCCTTAGCACTAAGTAGATGGTCAATAAATGATGCCTATATATGTGTATATGTGTGCATGTTTAAACAAATGTGTTTAAACAACAGTAGTGGTCTTCATTTTAGTCTGATCAAAATCACCTGGGGTGCTAGTTAAGGATTCAGATTCCCAGGATCCCACCCTAGACTCTGATTCAGTAGGTCTGGGTTAGGGCCAGGGATCATGCCCAGATAATTCCCATGACACCACAGCATGGAAGAGTAGATATGAGAGAAGCAGGGACAGCCTGAATACTGAGGGGATAGAAAACAGGTGCCTAGTCTTCGAAGATGACATTCCAGGGGACTGAAAGCACTTGATCAAGGCACAGATTTTAATGAGGGGGGAAAAAGGCAACCAGAAACATCGGACCAATAAGCTAGATGTCTATACTTTAGTTTAGTTTGGATTTTAAAAAGGTTATCCACATGGATTCAATAAGAGACAAATTTGTCATGTTTTTAAACTATTAGATAAGGGTGTGGAAAGACAGTTTTGGCTTTGTGTTTTTAGTTGACTATTGTTAGTATATTGTATTTTTATTTCAGATTTTGAAAAGAGTCATTGTGCCTGCTTGGTAATAAAATCAACAGAATTTATGGTTTGTAGCACAAAACCGAGTCCAAGCACTGATGTCGGCTCAGAGGGTAGTGGTGAGAGATTTTTCCCTTCCCTGAATAAAATTCCCGGTCTTCAGTGTTTCACTCTGGAAGGAGGTTCTTCCAGCAGGAAGGGTACAGGAGGAAGCAGCTCTTCCTTCTAGAACCCTCTGGAGCCTCCTTGAGTGGTTCCTTTGCAGACTGCCCTCAGCTTGGGTACCTCCAAGCAGCCTTGGTTTCCCAGAGCCAGCTAAGTCAAGCTGGATGCTTCAACAAGCCATATTAATTTTTATTTTTTTGATACTGAGGATGGAACCCAGGGGTGCTCTACCACTGAGCTATGTCCCCAGCCTTTTATATTTTTTATTGTGAGACTGGGTCTTGCTAGGTTGCCTAGGCTGGCCTTGAACTTGCAGTTCTCCGGTCTCAGCCTCCCACTGGTCCTGTGGTCTCCTGGACACCGCCCCGGTGGGTGAGCTGTGTGCTGCTGCTCCTGGGGGCTGGCTCTCAGCTCAGCCTCCACTGGTGGGGCCCACAGCTCCTGTCTCCACTGCTCCAAGACCACCCCTTTGACCTCTTGACTCTCCTGGGTTAGATCTCAGAATCCGGGGGCAAATGTTCCTCATCCAGCAACTTCCCTTTCAATTATTCCATCTGCTGAAAAATTTCCTGGCAAAGGCATCACTATTCTGGTCAGAGACACTCTGCCTCTTACCTGTCTACCGCTGGCCATGCATCCAGATCACATGCGGTGCACGCGTCTCGTTCCCTCACAGGTCTCTAGTGGCCTGTGTTTTGCATGTCTTCTCCCCTTCCCCCCGTCTGAAGCCCTGCTCCAGTCCAGTTATTGTGCTCTCAGGAACCTTCAAGAGCTCCTCATTGCCTGGAGGACAAGGCTCCACCATCAGCCTCAGCTCACCTTCCAAGCCTCCCTCCCATTCTTCCATCCCCAGCTGCAGGACAGCTTGCAGGGTGGTGAGAAGGGAGGGCAGGGTGGTGCATTAGCATGCTTTCCACTACCATAATGGAATACCCAAGGCTGGGTAACTAAAGGAAAGGGGTTTGTTAAGCTTGCAGTCCCAGAGGTTCCAGGGCACGGTGCTGGCATCATTTAGCTCTGGTGTAGACTTCATGGTGGCTGGCATCACAGTGGCAGGACAGTGGATGAGAGGGAGGAGAATGTGGCAAGACAGGAATTCAGAGCACCACTGTGGTCTCCTGAGAGCTATGCTAACCTTTCCAAGGGTAGTGCCCCAGTGACCTAATGACTTCCCATTAGGCCCCGCCTCTTAAAGAGCCCACCACCTCTTTACCCTGCCATATTGAGGACGAAGCTTCCAACACACAGATCTCTGGAGGGACACACTCAAACCATATCCAAGCCACAGCAGGTGAGGAAGCTGTCACTCTATGGTTGGTCCCATTTCCCTTAATCCACAGCGCAGGAGTGTGGGGAGGCAGGTGTAATGAGGGGTGACTACGTCATAAGGGTGGCCCGCATGAATGGATTGATGTCATTATCTCAGGAGCGTGTCTGTTACTCCATGAGGATTTGTTATAAAAGCGTGTTTAGCCTCCTCTTGCTGTCAGTACTCTCTTGCCTTCTGCCTTCTACCATAGGAAGGCATAGCGCATTCTACCATGGGATGCCAGCCCCATATTCTTGGACTTTCCAACCTCATAAACCATCAGCCAATTAAACTTAATTATAATTGAGTTTTTTTTTTTTGCGGTACTGGGGATTGAACCCAGGGGCATTTTACCTCCAAGCTACACCCCCGGCCCTATTTTTTATACTTTATTTTGAAACCAGGTCTCACGAAGTTGCGGAAGGCCTCACTAAGTAGCTGAGGCTGGCCGCGAACCCGGATCCTCCAGTCTCCACCTCCCAAGTACTGGGATTACAAGCGTGCGCCACCACGCCCGGCATAATTGAGTTTTAATTATAAACTTAAATTGTTCATAAATTACCGGTCTCGGGTATTCTCTTATAGTAATAGAAGATGGACTGAGACAAAATCCTGTTCTGTGCTGTGTGGGCTTGTAGTTTCAGGCAAGGCATTTGCCTTCATTGGGCCTCAGTTTTGTCATCTGAACAAAGCAGATACAGGACTAGCCCGTCTGTAGGGACCTTGCGCACAGCTCCCAGCCCAGCCCAATGCCACAGTGGCCTTTGTGACTCAGAAAAGCCATGAAGTATTCAGTTTCCCAGAGGATGCCTGACATGATGTGGGACCCTCACTCCTGTCGGAGACAGGAGTGAGCCTGGGGCCCTTCCCTGAGGCCAGTCTCCTCAGGAGGTCAGTGCTACTCAGGAAGCACAGGAAGGGGGCTTGCCACAGGCTCGTGCTTGCCACCGCGGTGGGCACTGGAGGTTCAGAGATGGATGAGAAACAGACCCTGTCCATAAAGAGCTCACGGACTCCTGGGAAATACAATATAAAAACATGCCAGTGTCAGGCATGGATGAGACCTGTCATGGAGGAGTACACCACCAGGGTCTCACTGGAAGGGGTGACTGGAGAGAGCCTCATGAAGCAAGGCCTTGGAGCTGCACCTTGCAGGATGAGTCTGATCTGGCTATGAGCACTCCAGGGTGAGTCTGATCTGGCTACGAGCACTCCAGGATGACTCTGATCTCGATACGAGCACTCCAGGGTGACTCTGATCTCGCTACGAGCACTCCAGAGAATGAGGAGACAATGAAGAGCCATTGAAAGCTTTTGAGCAGAGAAGCAGCCACTGAGGTTTGAGTTTTGGAAAGATCACCATGCTAACTGTGGTGGGTGGAGGGGCAGAGGTGAGACTGGAAGCCGGGAGACCTGAAAGGAAACAGCAACAGCCATGATTCTGCCAACACATTCTGAGAGCATGCAGACCTGAACTTGGACATAGGACAGTTTCACAGAGCCCTTTAGAAATGTGGACATCACTAAAAGTAATTTGTCCTATAGATTTTATAGGTTTGGGGAATACCTTTTTAGTTGAATCAGTCATTATCTCTTATCTCCCAGAATATTCTGTCTCCTCCATTCCGCCCAAGTCAACTGTCTCCTGCACCTCACCCACCCTACTCCCAAAGCCCCCTGCACCCTCTCAGCCTCCCTTCAAGCTTGATCGGCCTCATGGTGAAAGCCAAGAAAGTGTCCCACTGAGTCTTTCTCAAGAGTGTGCTTTGGGGACCATGGTGAAGATGACTCTTTGTTGAGGGACTGTCCCGTGCATTGTAGACCATTTTGCATCCTGGCCCTGAGGGAACTACATGACAGTAGCATCCCATAGTAATTGAGAGAGCCAAACTCCCCTTGGGGCAGCACTTGGTTGGTTACTGCTCATACCCCCACACAGGGTCCAGTCTCCCAGGCAGCAGCAATTGTATGCAGGTGATCTACACATTAGAGCAGCTTGCAGTGACACGTCACCTACCTTCCCACCCCCTCCAATCAGCGGAGATTACCCACCAAGCCAGCCTGCACGTGTACCTGAAATCTCTTATTCTACCCTCATGTTGGCTTGAATTTGGCTGGGCTTAAAATTCTAGGCTGGAAGTCATTTTCTTTTGATATTGAAGCATTTCTTCATTGTTTTTCCGCTTCCTGGGCTGCTGTGGAGAAGTCTGATGCTGTACTGACTCTGTCTCTGTGTGTGAGTGTGAGCGTGTGTGGCCGTGTGTGAGCGTGCAGACATGCACTTGTCTGTGTGTGTCTGTATTCACTGTGCTGGGTACACCATAGATCATTTTAATCTGAATTCGTGTCCTTAAGTTATGGGAACTTTTTCCGTTATTATCTCTTTAAAAATGTTTTCCGCCAGGCGTGGTGGCGCATGCTTGTAATCCCAGTACTTTGGGAGGCAGAGACCGGAGGATCTGGGTTCGCGGCCAGCCTCAGCGCTCTCTCTCTCTCTCTCTCTCTCTCTCTCTCTCT
>PVJS01008593.1:0-52677 GCA_004027185.1 Glis glis
AGCTCGCGCCCTCACCTCGATGGCTTGTCTGGGGAGCTCGCGCCCTCACCTCCATGGCTTCTGTCTGGGGAGCTCGCGCCCTCACCTCGATGGCTTCTGGCCGGGGAGCTCGCGCCCTCACCTCGATGGCTTCTGGCCGGGGAGCTCGCGCCCTCACATTCACTCTGAACCAGTGGCCACACCTCTGCCTGCTGAGCGGAGGCGCGGGCCTGGACCACCCCCGCTCCTGGCCCAGAGTCCTGTCCTCAGGGCCCAGGCACATTCACATTCACATTTAGTGTACAGTGGGCTGTACACTAGTGTTGGCTGCCTGCAGCAGTTGGTTGCTGGGGTAACTGGACAAAAGGAAAAAAATTCCCATTCCACAGAGGGAGACGGAGGCTCTGGGGTCACCGGGTCAGGTCTCTGACTGGTTCTTTACGCAGAACCCCTGCACACAGGACGGAGTGAGCGCAAGGTCCCTGGGAGGCTCAGTGGAACCCCTTGCCATCGGGGGCGAGGGCGACACCTGCTTCTGCCCATAGCAGGCTCTCCATTGATTCCCAGATCTGATTCCCATCAATGCTGCGATGGCCTCAGCAGAGCACCCTCGCGAATGAACACAACCTGCACATACTGTGGCCCTGGAGGGACAAAGGGCCAGGCAGAACGTGAGACGTGTGTCCAAGGTGTGGACATGAAGAGCTGGTGCCGGTCCTGGGGTTGTGTGCTTAGGGTGGAGAGCGTCCCAGCCCTGTGTGCAGTGGGTGGGATGGGAGGAGATGGCCCTGGAGGCCATGGGGAGCCCTGGGAGAGGGCCCTGCACGAGGCCGAGGGCAGCTGCGAGGGCCTTAGGGTGACATCTGCATCAGTCTTGGGTGCCCAGAGGCAATGAGGGAAGGGTGCACACAAGCCGGACTGTCCCCTGTAGTGGCCTGGGGGAGAAAACATCACTCCGGGAGTGGGGGACAAAGCTGGGGGACAGAGAGGCATCTTGGAGGGCCCTACCAGCAGGCCAGGGGCTCCCTGTGGTGACATCAGGCCTTGTCAGATGGGAGGGGACAGTGGCTCTGGTCTGGCTGGTGGACAGACTGACAGGGGCTTTCTTCAACCCTCCTGGGGAGCCTGACTGGCCATGGGCAGAGAGGGGCTTTAGGGACAGGCAGAGAGGGGCCTTAGGGGACAGGCAGAGAGGGGCCCCCACGGGACAGGCTCTTCCAGGCTCCCAGCTTCAGCACGAGGAGGTTTCGTGGCATGGTGTGTGTGCCAGCCCAGCCCCACTCCTAAGGAGGAGAGTGAATCACAGCAGCCTGATTTGCACGTAATCTGTTCTTTTGTGGAACTGCTGCGGCTCTTAAAAGCCCTGGTAAAAGCCTTCCAGGGAACGTGACAGCGTGAGATGAGGAAAATCGATGGCCGATTCCCTTCTCAGGTCTGCATGGCTGGAACATTGGTGGCGTTCTGGGCAATTGGATGTCATTGAAATCTGCTGATCGGATGGACGCTAGATGCAGCTACTTGACCAAAGGCCTGAGGGTCGGTCCTAGGGAGCCTGCCCGCTGAGCAGAGCCTGGCTGCCTGGCTTAGGCCGGGGGCTGGACTGGATTGTGGGGTGTGTGGGGAGCAGCCAGGCCCTTCCAGGGGCCCTGGTACAGCTGTGGGGAGGGGAAGACCAGGTGGGGGTTCCCATGCCCCAGCTCCCCAGCAGTGAGGCTGGGGTCCTTGGGGACACCTGCTCTGTGGAGCGAGCAGGACCAGGGATGCTTGTCTGCTGCAGGCACAGGGGACAGGCAGAAAAGCTTCCAGAAGAAGATGGCTTCCTGGTGGTTGTCCAGGATTTGGACCCTTGGGGGTGTCAGCCAAGGAGCCTCCATCCTCTCCCTGGTTGGGGAGGGCACTCTGAGGAGCCAGGAGGTGTGCGTTCCTCCGGGGCTGGTGGCCAGGGAGGCCCTGCTCCAGGAGCCTGGTGTCCGTCTCACAGGGGTCCTGTGGCAGCAGAAGCAGTGTCCTCGTCAGCTCAGGCCCCCATACAAAGGACCACGGTTTGGGCACAGACACAGATTTATTTTTCATGGTTTTGGGGGCCTGATGTCCAAGATCAAGGCGTAGGCAGGGTGACCCCTCTGGAGTCCTGTCTCCCTGTGTCCTCCCAGGCTTGTCAACCTCAGTGCCTGCGTGCATCTTGATGGCCTCTTCTTTTTTTTTCCCCTTTGGTACTGGGGATTGAACCCAGGGACATTCTCTCTCCAAGCTACACCCCCAATTCCCTTTTTTAAATTTTTGAAACAAGGTCTCGCTAAGTTGCTGTGGCTGGCCTTGAACCTTCAGTCTTCCTGGCTCAGCCTCCCGGGTACTGGAATTAAAGGCGTGTGCCACCATATCTGGCTGATCCCCTTTTCTTAGAAGGACAACAGTCAGACTGGGTTAGGGCCCACCCAGTGGCCCCTTTTTTCCTTTCTCACCTCTCTCAAGGCCCTGCTGCACATCCAGGCACGCTCTGAGGGGCTGAGGGCTCCGCGGGCATTTCCGGACAACACAATTCTTCCCATAATGGGTGGGGACTCAGACATCTTCCTATGGATGGGTGAGGCCCAAGTGTGCCTGGAGTATCTGTGGGGCCGGGGCCTGAGCTGACCTGGACCCAGGAATTCCAAATTCCCTCCTCCCCCTACACCTGCCTCCAGGCCTAGAACGTTCTACACTCCTTGAGTCCACTGTCCCAAGGCCTCTAATCCACCCCACTCTCCCTCCTCATGATAGGGTCATTGCCAGTCGTCATCGTCACCTTGGTGTCAATGTCACCTCAAAGAGCCCTGCATGTCCCTTCTCCCTGTCATCTGTGTGGTCCCCCAGGAGCCCTGAAGGTGGGTCGCTGTGCCCGCTACCCCCACGAGAGGAGCAGCCTCTGGGTGCGTATCTGTGCACACATTGGCCCAGGCACAGAGGGCAGGCACTGGGCCTGCATGACCCGCTCCAGAGCCTCTGGCTGGGTCCTGAGCCTGCTGCAGGGGACACCGGCCGCCCCTCCACAGCAGGGGCTGGGACTGGACCCCCTGGCTGGCAAGGCTGTGGGGGAGAGGCTGGTGCCGAGAGGGGTGGTCCCAGCTGCTCACCCCACCCTCCCTAGTGGGTGGGAGTAAATTGCAGAAGCGATTAGTGATTAAATGGCCTTTCTGTTACCCACCAAATGATCGGCCGGCAAAATCGGGATTTGACTTTCACAATAGCACATTAAATATACATGAAAGTGTATTTTGAGGTTTGATTTTTGAAGCAGAAATGAATTAGCCACTCACGCAGTGTTGTTTTGGGGACTTTGTGCCTGGCGGCCTTCCCCTGGAGAGGCTGATGAGGTGCGGGAGAGGCTGGAGGCAGCCTCCCTCCTCTCCGGGGCTTGCCCTCTGTGTCAGGGGATCCGAGTGGGGTCCAGGGCCCCGGCTCCCTGTGTTAGTCACCTTTTTGTCACAGTTACTAGAGTACCTGACATGAGTAACTTAGTGGAGGAAAGATTTATTCTGGCTCACGGTTTCAGAGGTCTCAGTCCACGGTCGGCTCCACTGCTCTGGGCTGAGGTGAGGCAGCACAGCACTGTGGAAGGGCGAGGTGGAGGGGAGCTGTCAGCTCATGGCAATTTGCGGGGGGGGGGGATGGAGGGAGGGAGGAGCCTGAGACAAGATAGAGTCTCCAAGGTCACGCCCCCAGCGACCTACTTCTAACCATGCCAGACCTGCCTAGTTTCCACTTCCAGCCAGGAGTCCATTCAAATTATTAATCCATCAAATGATTAGTCCACTGATGAGCTCAGAGCCCTCAGGATCCAATCGCTCCCCAAAGCCTCACCTCTGGACACTGCTGCACAGGGACCCAGTCTTTAGCACCTGAGCCCTGGAACATTCCAGAGCCACACCGTAACACTTGCTCTGGACACACGGGCACCTGTGCCTGCCGACAGCAGAGGTCCTGCGCTCCTGGGGGCTCCTGTCCCCATGTGGGCTGCTTTGGGGAGTGATGGGGGTTGGGGGTGTCTGGGCCAGTGAGATGGGGGTGTGCCTTTTTGCTGTGTCTGCCTGGCAGAGGCCCTGGGGCCAACCATCTCATGGGACCCTGGCCACAGTCCCAGTGGGAGAGCTGTTGCCTGTACACTTCAAAGGGGAAACTGAGGTTCGGAGGTGGGAAGGGACGATCAGCCAGATGGAGTGGGGCTGGGAGGGGACCCATGTGTGCCTGGCCCTGAAGCCCACCTTCTTTTCATGCTCCAACCATTCAACTTGTCCCGGGAAGGCTCGTGGGTGTGTGGAGCACTTGGACAGGCTCCCCCAGTGGAGACAGAGGGTGCTTGTTGGGTGAGGAGGGCCAGGGGAGCCCGGTGTGGGGCAGGAGGTGGCGCTGGATGGAGCACAAGCAGCTGCAGCCTGTGGGGAGCTCCGGGACTGGCGGGGTCTGCGGGGTTTAGGTGAGGGCTGGCCATCGAGTAACGGCCCTTCCCTGGACCACTGGGGTGGGGGCCGGAGCACTGGGTTCTGTGCAGTCCCCCACCGGCCCTGCCTGGGCGAGGGACTGGCTGGGTGTGCCGGTGGCCCATCCTGCCTTCTGGTGGGCAGTTCGGGCACCCGCTCACCTGACCATTCCTTTACCCCGTGCTCATTCAGCACCCACTGAGCCTCCACGAGATGCTGCTGTCCCTGACGGGATGTTGGTGACCAAGGAAGCCCCCAGAACAGCTGCCCTGGGGCCCTGAGGGGCTGAGGCCTGCAGACACGTGTGCAGGGCTGGGGGCATCGGGGTCTCTGCCCACTTGCCGAGAGCTGGGGGGCCCCTGCGCTCCGCTCACCTTTTGTTACCACATTCCCAGCTGCTGCGCCTCCTGTGGCCGCCGGCTTCTTTCTTCTTTTTCTCAATTAATGCCCGTCCGTCCCATAGACACTTCAGAGCAGGGCCAAGCGTCACACCCGGTGGCAGGTCTGTCTCCGAGGCCACACGGCCCTCGATTTGCAGGTTGCCCCTTGTCCGGCCCGCTGACCGCCGTTAGAACCGTGTCCAGCCAGAGTTGATACAGGGATGCCGAGGATGCCGGTGCACGTCTGGGTCTGACTAAACCTCGATGCTGATGGACGTTCTGCTTGGTGACATGAGGGTGGCCTCTGGACCTCAGAATTCCAGCTCTGGGGACAGTGCCCAGAGAGAGTTTTTTTTTTCCTGTACTGGGGATCAAATCCAGGGGTACTCTACCACTGAGTTACACCCCAAGCCCTTCTTTTATTTTATTTCAAGACAGGGTTGTGCTAAGTTGCTGAGACTGGCTTTGAATTTGAGATCCTCCTGCCTCAGCCTCCTGAGTTGCTGGGATTACAGTGTATGCCATTGCGCCTGGCCAGAAGGTCCTTTGAGGACAAATCCTGGGCCTGTGGCTGGTCTCAGGGTTCTCTCAGTCACCACTAGTGGTGGCCCAGATCCCTGACCCTCCAGCCCACGAGAGCTGCTGTTTCCACCTTCTGGTGACGCCCACACCGTAGCCGCAGAGTAGGGCAGGAAAGGCCTGGCACGAGCGGGCCCTGGGACACCAAGCCTATCTGTGACTTCACAGCAGGGGAAAAGGCAGGCAGGCGGGGGCTTGGCATGTCGGTGGTGGGCTGTAGGGGGCAGGGTCTCCAGGGCAGAACATTACCACCTCGCTGGCTTCCTCCTAGCCCCCTGGCTTCCTGAGAGGTCTTGAAGCTCACCTGTTGTTGATGGAGGTGCTCAGGGGTCGCCCACTGTGCTCAGACCCCAGCTCTACCCCTCACCAGCCAGAGGAACTTGGCAAAAGATAAACTGTCTTGGGCCGGGGGTGTTGCTCAGTGGTGGAGGGCTTGCCCAGCATGTGTGAGGCCCTGGGTTCTATCCTCAGCATGGAAAAAAAAGACACAATATCTTCGAGCCTTGGAGTTTCTGTTCTAAAAATGGACACGAATGATGGGAGGATTGTGCCCGCTTCCTTCCCTACCCTCACGGCCTTCTGGGAGGCCACCATGTCCCCTGAGCTGCCTCTTGTTGGTCCTACAACTTCTGCTGCCTCCCCGGGCCCTTCCCCTGCTCTGGTCAGGCCCTCTGCAGCGGACGTTCCTGCCCTCCCCCAGCCTGGCCCCTTTGTACCCGGCACTGTGGCCTCTGGCTGCATCAGGTGGCCTGGGGCAGGGGTCCCCAGCTCCTGGCACATAGTGGCATGGCTGGAGAGAAAGCCCCCCCTCGAAGGTCAGGTTGGATAGAGATGAGGAGCAGCTGCCCACAGCCAGCTTCGCCCTGGGCTCAGCACCTGCGGGGGCCGGCAGGGCTGCAGCCTGAGCTCAGGCCTATCTGGGGGGCACCAGCCCGCGGCCGCTCCGCAGGAGAGGGCTCAGTGGCCGGGCCCAGTGTTTCAAGAGAAGCCATAAAACTGGGCTCCGATTGATATTCATTTTGGAGTGCTGCAGTGAGTGAATTTTAAAATCGCTTTTAAACCTCGATGCTAGGCAGAAGGGCTCATGAGGAGGGGTACACAGCGGGGTGCGCAGTGGCTGCCGGGCTGTGGGGCCTGGGGGAGAGGGATAGAGTGGGGAGGCAGGAGGTGACAAAGCACTGCGGGGACATGGACAAGTGTCTGGTGTCTCATGAGCCCTTCTGTGTGGGGCCGTGGGTGAGTGAGTGTGTAAGAGTGTGGGGGTCCACACTGTTGCCCCCACACCAGGCCCGACTCTGCAGGGACCCTGCAGGGTCAGACGTGGCCTGTCCAGGGAGTGTGTATGGGGTGTGCAGGCCGCGGGGCCCAGGTGGGGGGCTCTGAGGAGGGGCCCTCTGTGCGTGGGGTCACAGAGCCCAGGTGGAGGTGAGTTCAGACTCAATCCCAGCAGCCCCTTGGGACCCAGGGAACGTGTCTGCACGGGCAGTGGAGGGCGGGGCAGCCCCAGAGTGTGTCTGCACATCCCAAAGCCTGCTTAGCGGACCGAAGCCCCCGGGGAGCCCGGAGCAGCCCCTCCGAAGGGGGCCTTGGCACAGCCCTGTTTCTTGCTACAAAAGCACTTGGATGCCGGCTTTGCTGTGTGGGCATGTGTGTGTGCGTGTGTGTGTGTGTGTGCGTGTGCGTGTGTGTGCTTCCATGCACATGTGTGTATCTGTGTGTGCCATGTATGCACCCACTTGTCTGTATATGATCTGTGTGTGTGTGGTCTGCGTGTGTAATATGTACATGCTTGTGTAAGTCAGTGTGTGCATATGTGTTATCTGTGTGTGTGTGTGTGTGTGTGTGTGCGTGCGCAGTGGCCCCTTGGCGGGGTGTCGGCAGTGGGTGGGGGCCTGCTGGCCAGCCCCGGGTCTGGGCAGGGCAGAGGGGTGCTGTGTCTGCGGCTGCTGTGTGGGTGGGAGGGTCAGAGCTGGGGTCCCAGGGGGTGAAGGCTACCTCAGCGGCACAGGAGGGAAACCAAGGCAAGGAGGCAAGGGAAGGTGTCTGTGATGGGAGCAGGGCTGAGCAGAGGGAAGGAAGGATGCTGGGTGCCCTCGCTGTCCCCTGACACCCCAGTGCCCGCCCACCTAGCTGGAACGTGCCTTTGTTCACACCTCTGAAAGGGCGCTCAGGGCAGCGCAGGCCTGGGGCAGCTGCTGTTTCTACTCCATCTGGGGAATTTATGCTCCTGGGAGGAAACATGCCCTAAGCCAGAGCCGAGAGTCACAGGACGATTCCAGAAGTTCTCTTTCCATGTGCGGGCATTCCAGGCTTAGCGAATGCTGACTTCACCCTCTGGCAGCGCATGGCAGGTTATCCCAGAACACGCACAGCCAGAGAACACCCGGCTTACGGGCTGAAGCCTCCAACCTTTTTTTCTTATTGAAGTAAAATATACATAACAGTTATCATTTTAACCACTTGTAAGTGTACAATTCAGTGGCACTAAGTACATTCACAGCATTGTGCGACCATCACCGCCACCCACACCCAAAACTCTTTCACTGTCCCTGACAACTCGACTCCTGTAAGCACTAACTCCCTTCCGCCCCCGGCCTCCTTCATTCTACTGTCTGTCTCTATGACTCTAGGAACCTCGTAGAAGTGGAACTGTGTACTATTTCTACCTGTGTCTCACTTATTTCACTAGGATAAAATTTTCAAGTTCCATCTGTGTGGTAGAATATATTGAAATTTCATTCCTTCTAATGGTTGCGTTGTCTTAGCCTTTCATTTATTGATGGACACTTGGCTGCTTCCTCCTCTTGCTATCATGAACTACGCTGCGAGGAACATTGGTGGATTAAGACCTCTTTAAGCTGGGCGTGGTGGCACATGAATGTAATCCCAGTACTTGGGAGGCTGAGACAGGAGGATTGCAGGTTCGAGGCCAGTCTCAGAAACTTAGCAAGACCCTGTTTCAAAATAAAAAAATAAAAAAGGTTAGGGGTGTAGCTTGGAAGAAGAATGTCCCTGGGTTCAATCCCCAGTACCCTATTTCCCCCCAAAAAGATCTCTTTAAGACCCCTTTTCCATTCTTTTGGTTATATACCTAGGAGTACAACTGCTGGGTCATATGCTAATTTGATATTTAATTTTTGGAGGAACTACCAAACTGTTTTCCACAGAGGCTGCACCACTTTTCATTCCTACCAGCGCAATGCACAAGGGTTAAAGTTTCTCGACACCCTCACTAACATTTATTATTTTCGTTTTTTTTTTTCAAACTATAGCCATCCTGGTGGGTGTGAAGTAGTGTCACTGTGGTTTTGATCTGCATTTCCCTAATGATTAGTGACACTGAGCATCTTCTCATGTGCTTTTTGGCCATTTGTGTATCTTCTTTGGAGGTATATCCATTTGTTTCCCTGTCTAATTTGAATTGGGACCCCCAGCCCTTTTAAGGTCCCGTTCTACCTAAAGGACCTGAAAAGCAAGATCTTTGTCAGTTTTCCATTACTGTAACAAATACCCAAGATAGTCAACTTATAAAGAGAAAAGGTTCATTTTGGCTCACAGTTTTGGAGATTTCAGTCTGCAGTTGGTTGGCCTGATTGCTTTTAGGCCTGTGGTGAGGCAGCACGTCTTAGTGGGGAGCCCGGGGAAAGCAGTGCTAGAGAAAGAGACCAGGGTCCCACACTCCCCTTCCAGGGCACACCTCCAGTCACCTGAAACCTCCCACTAGGCCCTACTGCTTACAAGTTCCATCATCTCTCGGTGACCCCACAGGCTGGGACCAGGCTTCAACGTACGCCACTGAGCGCTACGTATCCACACCATATGACCCAGAAGGATCAAGCTGTTTCCTAGGGACCTAACTGTATCCCAGAAAAAGCTCACAAGTCCAGAGCCCCCCAAACAACACACACAATGTCTGTTATCCAATAAAGAATTAACAAGCATGCAAATAAGCAGGAAAATATAGACTGTAACGAGGAGATAAATCATCCAAACCAATCCAGAAGTGACACCGCTGTTAGAATTAGCAGACAAAAGCATTAAAATGGTTTTTATAACTGTGCTCCATATGTTCAAAAAGTTAAGTAGAGACACAGAAGATGTAAAAAAAAGACACTCAAACTTTTAGAGTTAAAAACTACCATGTGTGAGATGAAAAATACACTGGATGAGATTAATGGCCAAGGAGACACTAAAGAAGGAATGATTAGCGCACCTGAAGACAGCAAAGAAATGGCCAAAAGGAAGCTGGGCATGGGGGCGCACGCTTGTAATCCCAGTACTTGGGAGGCTGAGACCAGAGGATCTGGGTTCACGGCCAGCCTCAGCTACTTAGTGAGGTCCTCTGCAACTTTGTGAGACCCTGTTTCAAAATAAAGAATAAAAAATAGGACTGGGGGTGTAGCTCGGAGGTAGAATGCCCCTGGGTTCAATCCCCAGTACCGCAAAAAAGAAAAAAGAAATGGCCAAAAGGAAACAGAAAAAGAATATTAATTTAGGAAATGAGTGGAGTATCAGTGAGCTTTGGGAAAATGCCAAGCAGCTTCATCTGTTTAATTGGAATACATGACGGAGTAGAGAGAGATGGGGACAGAAAAAACACCTGAAGAAACAATGGCCGAATATTTTCCCCATATGGAAAGTATAAATCCATAGATCAAGAAGCTCAACCAAGCCCAGGTACAAGAAACACAAAACAAATGACATCAGGCACCTCCTAATCAAAGGGCTCAAAACCAGGGACAAGGAGAAAATTGTGGAGGCAGCCAGAAAATACAGGACAAGGTTGGTGAAGTGGACTTCAAGCAAGGCGACAGCAGACTCCTCAAGGGAAATAACTCAAGACCGGGGAAGGTGGATCCACATCTTTGAAGGGTTGGAAGAAAAAAGTCCACCTGCCTAGAATTCCAGGACTGGTTAAAATATATTTCAAAAGCAAAGGCAAAATATTTCTAAAAACATAAAAAAGTGACAGAATTTCTCAGCAGAAGACCCAAACTACAAAAGGGAAAAAGGTACCAGATGGAATGTGGACCTAAAAGGGATGGAATGTCCTGGAACTGGTGATTTTATAGGTAAATATGTAAGATTTATGTTTATTATTTAAATGTCTTTAAAAGTAATTGATGACTTTTTTCTTGGTACTAGGGATTGAATTCAGGGGGCATTCTACTTCCAAGATACACCTCAGCCCAGCCCTATTTTATTTTGAAACAGGGTCTTGCTAAGTTGCTGAGGGCCTTGTTACGTTGCTGAGGCTGGCCTTGAATCTCTGATCCTCCTGTCTCAGCCTCCCAAGTACTGGGATTACAGGCGTGCACCACCACACCTGGCCGATAATTGCTAATTTGAACAAGAATGATAATTTAGTGTGGGGTTTAGGACACACGTGGAAGTCACAGCACCAGGTTCTGCAGGGGAAGGACGCTCTCGTGGTGTCCCCACTATACGTGAAGGCACACAGCACTGGAAGGCAGCCCGCCATCAGTTACAGATGGAGACTGTCAGCCATGCCGCCACCAGGAAATTACAAAATAGTTATAGCCAATAAAGCAGCCACAGAGGTAAAATAGAACTGTAAAGAAAAGCCACTGTTAATCCAAAAGAAGGCCGAGGAGGAGGAGTGGAGGGAAATGATACTTCCGACGCACTCCGCCCACAGCAGAAGCGCTGTTCTTTTCAAGTGCAAAGGGAACAGTTACTAAGATAGAGGCTATTCTGGACCATAAAATAAATCCAAAAAATAAAAGGGACCCAAGTCACCAAGAGTGTTAACTGATCACGGTAGAAATAAATTAGAAATGAAACTGGAAACATTCCTGGAAATGAGGCCCAAATTTGGAAAATAAGTAACATATTTCTTGATAACCTGTGGGTCAAAGAAGAGATGAAAAGTGAAATTTAGAAAGCATTTTGAACAGAATCTAAATGAAGACATAGCATATCAACATTTGTAGGGTGTTTAAAGCGCTATGTAGGGGGAAATTTATAACATTAAGTACCTATATTAGAAGAGAAGAGGGATTTTTAACCAGTGACCTCAGCTTGTACCTCAAGAAACTAGAAAACGAAGAGCAAATGAAACCAATGTAAGAAGAAGAAAGAAAATAATAAAGTTCAAAGTGAAATCAGAGAAACGGTGAGCAGAAACGTGGTAGATGAGCTGGGTGTGGTGGCGCACGCTTGTAATCCCAGTACTTGGGAGGCTGAGATAGGAGGATCGCAGGTTCGCGGCCAGCCTCAGCTACTTAGTGAGGCCCTCTGCAACTTAGTGAGACCCTGTTTCAAAATAAAGAATCAAAAATAGGACTGGGGGTGTAGCTCAGAGGTAGAATGCCCCTGGGTTCAATCCCCAGTACCACCAAAAAAGAAATGTGGTAGAGGAAATCACTGAAACTGGGAGGTGATCAGCCACGAGCTGGAGCGGTCAGGAGGAAGAAAGAGGAGGTGCTCACGACCAGCATCAGGAATGAAGGAGGCGCCTCAGTGAACTCCACCTACAGCGAGAGGACGACAGTCAGTATTATAAGCAACTTCGTGCCAACGAGTCCAGTTAGTGAAACAGAATGGACAACATCCTTGAAAGACATGAATTACTAAGGCATGTAAAAGATGAAACACAACCAACTAGATGTGGACCTATTAAAGAAACTAAATTTGTGGTTGAAACCTTCCTACAAAGCTCCAGTTCCATGTAGCTTTACAGATGAATTCCACCAAACGCAAGGAAGAAAATGCCACCTGACCAGTAAGACAGATCATGAATAAATGAAATGAAAACTAAAACGAGCGAGCCCTGCACACCTGTGAGGATGGCTAACACTGAAGTGAGTCGTGCCGTGCACTTGAGGGTCGTGGAGGCACGGGGACTCTCGGGCAGCTGCTGGGCACGTACAACCCGACGATGGCTTTGGAAAACAGTTTCGTAGCCTCTTAGCTCCTCCAACATGCACCTCCCGTGTGATCAGGCCACTCCACTCCAGGAGAAATGAAGGCCATGTCCACCTAGAGTCTGTATGTTATAACAGCCCCAACTGCACACAACCCAGATGTGTATCGACAGTCGTGTGGGTAAGCAACAGTGACGTGTCATGCCACGGCTCCTACTCGGCAATAAAAAGCAATGAGCACACAATGTCGTGGACAGATGGCGGATAGCATGCTGAGTGAGAGAAGCTGACAAAAGTGAACTCATTCACGATGCTATAGGAGTTGAGGCCGGGCGTCGTGGCGCACACCAATATGCCCAGTACTTGGGAGGCTGAAACATGAGGATCATAGGTTCAAGGCCAACCTCGGCAACTTAGTGAGGCCCTCTGCAACTTAGTGAGACACTATCTCAAAATAAAAAATAAAATAGGGCTGGGGGCCATAGCTCAGAGGTAGAATGCCCCCAGGTTCAATCCCTGCCACCATAAAAACAAAACACCTATCAAACTGTATGCTTTAAATATGTGCATTTTATTCTATGTTTCTTATAATTCAATGAAGCTACTAAAGAAAAAAAAGTCTCCTCTGTGGCTGCAGTGGGCACATTCCGCGAGCTCAGTAGCCCTGGCGACTGGTGGCTAGCAGGCTGGTCAGTGCAGATGACGGACAAGCCCATCTCCCCGGACGGTGCTGGCCTGGAGGGAAGACACACACAGGGGGCAGTGGTGTGAGCCACAGTCATCACCGTGGGTGTAAAACCTCAGCCAGAAGGAAGGGATTCGAGGACCCTGGCAGATGCTGGCGTGGCTGGCCCACCTGTGTTCAGGCCCTGGGGGGACTCTGAGGAGGGAGGCCTCTTCTCTCAAGCCCAGTGAGGGCGGAGGTAATGGGGACCCCTGAGCAGGGTGGTGGCAATGTCAGGTGTCCCTGGCAGTGAGGGGTCCATACCGCCTCAGACCAAAGCTAGAGGGGAGGGGGCTCAGAGGGCCCAGTGGGGAGGGTGAGGCAGGGCTCAGGGGGTGGCATGGGCCAGGACAGGCAGGGGGCTAGTGTTGAGCCAGTGACACCTTGGCCCCGTTGGGATACTGTCCCTGTCCCTCACTGCTCTCTCTGGGGGGAAGCGAGGATGCAGGGGGAAGGGTCTCAGGGGAAGGTAGGCCACCCGGCTAGTGCAGGGGGATGTGACAATCAGGGATCAAGCAGAGCGGGACCAGGCAGGCGTCAGGGCCGGGGTCAGGAGGTGCCACCCTGAGGAGGTGACAGGCCCTTGTGCCGGTTCCGCGTTCTGGTCTTCTCCCTCCTTTGTGGTCAGGTCTGGAGGACCCTGCCACTTAGGGAGGAGAGGCTGAGGTCTCCGTGGGGACTCTGGGCACCTGGCTTCCTATACCCATCCCCACTGCGGGCAGGGACCAGCTCTGCGGGTCTAGACTAGTGCAGGGTGGGCAGCAGTCCTAGTGTGGCCTCTGGGTTCTCGTGGGTGATGCTGGGGTGAAGCGTAGACCAGAGTCAAGGCGCACCAGCCAGGAGGCGGAGGGAGCCAGCTGGATGCGGGGTGGCTGCAGCTGGGCGACATGGGTGCTGGGCTCATGCTGGACCTCAGGCTTGGGACAAAAAGGCTCAGGTGGGCCGCACTTGTGGGTGAACATGTCCTTAGGGGCTGGGGGTCGTGCACAGGGGTGGCAGGGCCCCATGCCTCGCTAGGCTGGGCTGGGGCTGGCGACATCTAGCTGGGCCTGGGGCCCTGGCCTTGGCCCGTCCTCTGCCAGGAAGTGTGGGGTGGCTTTCTCCTTGCCTTGTGCCATCTATCCCTTGGGCAGAATTGAGAAAACCCATAAAAGCCAACGACTGTGATTGCAGAGGACGGTGAGCGGCCCAATGCCTCGTGACTGGCGAGGCTGAGTTGATAAAAATGTAATAAGTTGCAGCGCGGGATCTATTTGATGACAGGTGCAGCGTGGCCGTGTGGAACTGTGCTGACAATTAATTGACTTTTCATTAAGTGCTGTTATTTATGAGGCTGGGCACGGTGCCGTCAGCGCCGTGAGGAAGGCTTGGTGGAACCTGGGCTGAACGTCCAGGGCAGAGCGTGCCCAGCGAGCCTGGTGGCGCCCCTTGAGCTCAGCCGGTGTCTGCGGGCAGCGTGGTGGAGCTCTGCCCTCCCTGGCCAGGCGAGCGGCGCTGGGGCCTGGTGGGGCGCAGCTGCGGTGATGCAGGATCGTCCCTTTGTGATTGGAAATGATTGTATTTGTGGTTTGCACAGAAATTCTGCAACATATTGATTTTTCAATTACGCCGGGAAGAAAATGAGAATGAGATGGAGGGATGGCGAGAGCGCTCTCAGGGAGCTGTCTGGGGGTGGCAGCCCCGCCCCAGGTGGCCCGCCAGGACCCACCCTCTGCAGGCGGCCAGACAGGCCAGTGACCTTGAGCAGGTCATATCCCAGGGCTTCGGAGTGCACGGCCCTTAGACATACATTCCCTGTTCAGCTGGGGAAACTGAGGCCCTGGGCAGGGAGGGTCCTTGCCCAGGGCTGGTGGCAGGGGTGGGACCAGAGCCTGACTTCGGTGTGGGAGGCCTGTCCCCTGCACCTGTGTGAGCGGTTGAGGTCGGGATAAGCCGGGACCTTCGGAGCGGGTCCCATAGAGCCCCCACTCCCCCAGGGTGGTGCAGCCCGTGCAAGGACTGCAAACCTGTTCCTGGCCCTGTTCCTGCCCTTGGGGCGCCGCCACCCTGTGCCTCATCTCTCCACCTCCTTTTTGGAAATTTAGCCTTGGCCAGAGTGTCCCTTCCTCTGGGTCCCCCCTGAACCCCTCTTTCCCCTCCCCCAATGTTGGTCTCTTGTGGGGAGTCTGGCTGGCCCTGGGCTCTGGGAAGGTTGGGGTGTGGTCTCGAAGCAGAGCCTGCTGCCTGCCTCCTTGCCCCCGAGGGCGGAGCGGGGGTGTGGCTGGGTCCCCCACGGAGCAGCCTGGTGAAGGGATTGGCTTGAGCTCTGGGCTGGGTGTGGGTGCTGAATAGGGGAAGGGGTACCGAGGCAGGAGCCTGGCAACACAGGCCAGAGGGGTGGCTGGAGGTGTGCTGGTCACCCCTCTCTGCTCTGCCCTGCTGCTCCTCCTACCCTGGGCCTGGGTCCCTGAGCCTCCTCAGGCTGGAGGACACCCAGCTGGCATAAGTAAGCTGGTGCTCACGGTGGGGAGGGCAGTGCCCCCGGCTCAGGGAGGCTGGGTAAGCCAGGGGTCTGGACCTAGGAAGCTGAGTGCATCCAGGGCAGTGCAGCTCATGGGGCTTTTGAAGGGGGTGTACCCCAGCTGGGCCTGGAGGGGTGGCCGGGGTGGGCCTGATTTTGTAGCACTTTTGTGGTTGGGGCTGTTTGCAAAACTAATGCCTTCCCAGAGGCTCAGGCTCAGGCTCTACTGGGCTTTCATTGAAAAATCAAATTCTTATTTTCATGCAAAGTCCCCCTCTCATTTCTAACCCACATAAACTTTATGGACAATTGCGTTCCCTGGCGTTTTTCTTTTTAAAGAAGTGGAAGCCACACAAAACAAAACACGTACCCGTCACCAGGTCCCTCTGTGACAAGGAATCTCTGGGTGTCCCTGAGAGGAATCTCTGGGGTGGGACAGCTCTGGCTTCTGGGGGTAGGTGCACCCTCCCTGGGCGAGCCGGGTGTGGGGGGCATGAGGGCTCCGGGGAGCCTCCCCAGCCAGGCCCAGGGCGCCTCAGTTCCTCTTGTCTTAGGAGGCATCCCTCCCCGGCTGACCTTGGGTACACGCAGGGTCCCTCAGGGACCCACTGTCTCAGGACCCCTTGACCGTTCCGGGACTCCCCATTAACCTTCTTCCTCCTCTTCGGTGTTTCTGGCCCCAGAAAGTTGGAGCAGAACCTACGGGCCCAGCCTCTTCCTAAAAGGGTTCAGTGGGTGGAGTCCGTCCTCCACTCAGCCATCTGCAAGGCCTGGCTGCAGCACGAGGGCGGCCTGGGGCTTCTCTGGGTGTGGGGAGAGCAGTGGGGTGAAGGAGGTTCCCCATCAAGGCAGGACGAAGGGCCGGGCCCACCACAGCTCATTCCCCTCTGGCCTAGGATGTGGGTCCCCGCACTCTAGCAGCAGAGAGGGACGAGGACCAGCACAGGTGGGGGCTGGGCCAGAGAACAGGCCGGAGTGGCCTGCAGGGGACTGCACTGATGACCTTGGCTGGGCTGCAGGGGCAGGGAGGGGACACCTGGGTGGGGATACCTCTGACTTGCCCTGTCACTACACAATCCCTGAGCCCATCTGTTTACATCCTCTTTAGTTCAGAGGGGTAAACTGAGGCCCAGAGAGGGACGGGCATTCCTAATGGTCACATAGCCCCGATGCAGGTCCTGAGCTGGTCCCACCCAGGCTGGTTGGTGGAGGAGGGCTGACCTGGCCCCGGGAGGGTCCAGTGCAGGACAGACACCAAACATGCGCCCCGGGCCACCGTTAACCCGGCGTGGCTGTGCGTGTCGGCTGAGCTAGTAAATAATCTCGCAGGTAAAGGATTTAATTTTCTCTCGTTCGTCCCGTGTTCTCGCTGCCTCGTAAATCACAGCGTTTATGGCTCTCTCTTCGGCACTTTTGCGATGGCCGATAATGGCCGAGTAAGTGACAGAGAGGATGAATCCCGCAGCAGATTTTAAACAAACGTGCGTGTTGGAGCCGTAAATAACTTTAAGCAGCGCTGGGAGGGGGTGCCACCTCCCAGGTCACCCGGGAGCTGGGCCACTGCCCTTGGGGAAGGTCCTGCGCCCCAGGGCTCCGGCCTCCCACCCAGGGGTGACCAGGTCCAGGGTGGGGCTTGTTCCTTGCAGTTTTTTAATGTCAAGGACAGGGACCCATCAAGGACAGCATGCACACGTGTGTTTGAGTGTGTGTGCACATCTGTGAATGAATGTGTGTAAAAGCACATGTGAGCACTCACATGTGTGTGCGTGCACATATGTATGGTCTAAGTTCACGCGCTCCTAGCCCATCCGAGACACACAGCCCAGAGAGGCCGCTGCCCTGTGGGTCTTGGGGCTCTGTCTGCAGGATGGGGGCCTGCACCAGGCCCAGGCCACAGTTTCAGGCATCCAGGACCCCTGGAAGGGGTGGGGGGCGGCCTGCTCGGCTCTGAGCCTGTTCCCCAGGGGCTGTGCCTCTGCTGCCCTTAGCCCAGAGACCCCTGGACCAGCCCACCTGTGC
The DNA here is from genome assembly GCA_004027185.1 of Glis glis. Lineage (NCBI taxonomy): Eukaryota > Metazoa > Chordata > Mammalia > Rodentia > Gliridae > Glis > Glis glis. The sequence goes on from PVJS01008593.1 coordinate 17,526, forward strand.
CACAGGCCCAGATGGGGAGACCAGGCACGGATGGGTAGGCCCAGAGAAAACCCTGGGGCCAGAGCGGGGTCCCCCCAGGCATGGGGAGCCAGGACGAGGCTGGGCGGGAGCCTGGTGGGGGTCCCTGGGTCAGGCTGCTGGCCGAGGGGGTGCATGGGTGAGCTGGCTCCTGGAGACAGCTATTTTGTGCTAGGGACATGGGCGGCGTCTCTCCATTTCCAAAGCACCCCCTATCCTTACCATCCCTTCCCCAGGACTATACTCTGAAAGGAAAGCAATTGATGCAGAGGCCGATGCACACATATGCATGAAAATGCACACACATGTATATTCATGCACGTGTGTGAGCACATGCACGAATACACATGCACAAACATGAAACATGCATACACAAACATACACACACGCACATGTGTGAACATGCACACAAACGCAAAACAGAATGTGCACATACATGTGTAAGCATACATGCTCAAACATACAAATGTGCACACACGTGTACAAACATGCACACAGGTGAACACACACAAATGCGAAGCAATGCACACATACACACGTGAATACGGATATACAAACATGAAATACACATGCACACACACATGTGCACGCATGCACACACTGATGTGAAATGCACATACAAACGCACACACATGCACAAACATGCACACATATATGCACACACATGCGCTCCCCAAATAATGTTCCCTACCGTCAACTCTGGTTTGTCTGAAGCCCGCCATTCCTCCAATGCTCCCTGTGACCTTGGAGCCCACAGGGCTCTGGAGACCCCGAGCCCACTGGTGTTTGTTTTCTGCCAGGACCCGCTTTGCCTGCTTGGGGTTGGAGCATCTCCTCACGAAGCCATAAACGTAATTGATATTCTCAGCATTTCGAGAAAAAATACGAGTATTAAAGATATACAGTACACCTCATAAAATTCTCTCATATTTCTTCTTTATGGTGGGTTCTAAAATTGGCAAAATAAATTCCCTAAAACCCATTACACTTAACGCAGAGTGTGTTTTGGAGGCAGGAGGCGCGGAGCCGGGGGCCGTGGGCTCCTCGGTGCAGAGCAGCCTGGTTCCCGCCTGACCACGGGGCCGTTTTCCCAGAAACCCAGTTGAACGGGAGCGGTAATTGCCTTGCTCACAGTGTGTGAGCACCGGGCAAGTTTAATCTGCACGCTGGGGGCCTCTGTCTTCCTCCAGGAAAATAAGATGTCTGTGCCGCCCCTGCACCATCGTACCTGACTCCGGGGATGCTAGTCCCTGGCTGAGTGGTGCCTTGTATTTACCAGGGGACCATTTCTTCACCTCGCGGTGGCCTTGGCAGGTGAGTAGCACTGACTTCAGAACCAGCGGTCCCCAAAGAAACCCTGAAGCTCGGTGCTGCCTCCTCCTGGGCAGTTCAGTGAATGCCTTGCCTCAGTTTCCCTGCTGCTCCCTGTTGCTTTAATTCAGAGTGAAACGCACAGCCGGTATTGTATGTGCGTGCTTTCTCTTCTTTATTATTTTTTTTCTTCCAGGAGACTAAACCCCTGACAAGCAGGAGACCACGTTTTTTTCAATATTTAAAACCAACTTTATTGATGTGTAATTTATATGCCATCAAAAGCATGCCTTTGTGTGTGTGTGTGTGTGTGTGTGTGTGTGTGTGTGTGTGGTGCTGGGGATTGAACCTTGAACCCAGGGGCATTTTACCTCTGAGCTACACCCCCAGCCTGATTTTATTTTATTTTATTTTTTTGTGGTACTGGGCATTGAACCCAGGGGCATTCTACCTCCGGGCTACACCCCCAGCCCTATTTTTTATTCTTTATTTTGAAACAGGGTCTCACTAAGTTGCAGAGGGCCTAAGTAGCTGAGGCTGGTCGGGAACCTGCGATCCTCCTGTCTCAGCCTCCCTAGTACGGGGATTACAAGCGTGTGCCACCATGCCCGGCTTCTGATTTTATTTTTTATGTTGAAACAGGCTCTCGCTAAGTTTCTGAGACTGGTATCAAACCTGTGATCCTCCTGTCTCAGCTTCCCAAGTACTGGGATTATAAGCATGTACCTCCACCTGCAGCTAAAAGCATGCCTTTTAAAAAAGTAAACATTATTGTTTAGAACAGTTTTAGATTTACAGAAAAACTGTGAAGACAGTATGGGAAATTCCCATATACCTCAAGCTCAGTCCCCTGTTATTAACATCTTACGTCAGTACAGAACATTCGATATAATTAAGGAACCGATGTTGATGTGTTACGTTGACTAAAGTGTGGACACAGCTCGGATTTCCCTAGCAGTTACCCAGTGCCCTTTCTCTGCTCCGGGATTCTATCTAGGACACCACCCTATACCTAGTTGCTTGTTTCTTTGGGCTCCTCTTGGCTGTGACAGTTTCTCAGACGTTTCTGTTTTGATGACCTTGACAGCCTGGGGTGTCCTGCTCAGGGTTGCGTAAGACGCCCCTCCTTGGGATGTGTCTGCTGTGTTTCTCGGGGTTGCACTAGGGTTACGGGTTTGGGAGGGGACCACAGAGCCAAGTGCTGTTCTCTTCACATCTCCTCGAGGGAGCATGGGTGACATCCCTGTTGCTGCCGACCTCGACCCTGGCCGAGGCAGCCTCGGTGTCTCCCCTGTGAAGCCCCCACACTCTTTGGAAGGATGTCTGGGGTCCAGCCCACGCTCATAGACGGGGTGTCCACATAAATTATTTGGGATTCTTGTACACAGGAGGTGTGTCTCTTTTGCATGTGTTTATCTAGCTGATGGTGTCCATCTCAGTCTGAGTGCTGGAGAAGATGAGGGGAGACAGCTTATCTGAAGCAGCATGGCAGGAAAAGCCAGGGTCCCGTTCATCTCTCCACTTTTCCTCGATTCACATTCTCAACAGATCGGCTGATGAGGGAGGGCCCTCTGCTTCGCTGAGTCCACCGATCCAGAAACACCTCGTGGCTGTGCCCCGTGGGCAGCCACGTCGACCATCCCACCGCCGGGTCCACAATGCACCTGACTCGTGTAGGCGCTGGAGTATCCAGCTCCATTCCGCCCCTTGACCACGCTGCCCCCTGCTCACCTGAAGCTCCCTGTGCAGCGTGATGGGTCTGCCACCCGCCGCCCGCCCTCCAGTCACCTCTGGCCACGCTCCAGCACATGTGGGCAGCAGCGTCAGGGCTGCTCGTCTGGGGCTCTGCGGAAAGTTATCTCCTAGAGCAGGACATTTCCCGGCAGCTCCTTCTGCTTTGACTTTGAGAGAGACCGCTCATTCTCACAGTGACCTGGGGCAGCCGTCTCCCAGCCCCTTCAGGGAGGCTGGTCCCTGCACTCATATTACAGCGAGAGTCTCCAGTCACAGCGGCATTTCTTCCAAGTACCCCAGCCTCTTAGATGATATTTTAAAAATGTGCATCTTAGCTGGGCGCAGTGGCTCATGCTTGTAGTCCCAGTATGTGGGAGGCTGAGTCAGGAGGATCATAGGCTTGAGGATAGCCTCAGCAACTTAGCAAGACCCTGTTTCAAAATAAAAAAATAAAGCCGGGCATGATGGCACACGCTTGTAATCCCAGTACTAGGGAGGCCGAGACAGGAGGATCACAGGTTCGCGGCCAGCCTCAGTTACTTAGAGAGGCCCTCCGCAAAACAAAGAATAAGAAATAGGGCTGGGGGTGTAGCTCGGAGGTAGAATGACCCTGGGTTCAAGCCCCAGTCTCTCTCTCTCTCTCTCTCTCTCTCTCTCTCTCTCACACACACACACACACACACATACACACACACACACGTATGTAGGTCCAGGTCCATTCTTGCTATATAGCTCTATGAGTTGTGGCAAATGTATTAGGCCATGTGTTACAGTTTGAATCCAAATTTTACCCCAAAGGCCGGTGTATAAAGGCCTGCTCCCCAGGCTGGCCCTATTGGGGAGGGTTGGAAACTTGAAGAGGTGGGAGGTCTTCAGGTCATTGGGTGTGCCCTTGAGGGGACATAGGGTCCTGGTTTCTTCCACTTTCCCTGTTTTGCTCCTGGCCACGAGGCGAACAGTTCTCCACCATACGCTCCTACCATGATTTACTCTGCCTTGGGCCCAAAGCAAGAGGTCTAATTGACCATGGACCAAAACCTCTAGTACTGTGAGCCCAAATAAACCTTTTTTTTATAAACTGATTTATCTCAGGTATTTGTTATAGTAAGGGCCAGCTGACTGACACACTGTGTATCCAGCACTACAGTCACACAGGACAGTTTCCAGCCCCATAACCCCGGTGCTCTGCTAGTCACCCTCCCTCCCTCTCCCCCCCCGCCACCTCTGATCTTTGTACCATCTCCACAGTTTTGCCTTTTCTAGACTGTCGCAGAGTCAAGTCACACAGTAGTCTTTCCGACTGACTTCTCTTACTAAGCTTCCTCCATGTCTTTTCGTGACTTGAAAGCTCATTTCTTTTTATCACCGAATAATATTCCACAGTAGAGATGGATATACCAGAATTTGTTTACCCATTCCCCTATGGAAGGACATCTTGGTTGCCTCCGGTTTCCAGCAATTATGAATAAAAACGGCTATAAACATTTGCATACAGGCTTTTGTGAGGACATAAGTTTTCAAATCAGTTGGGTAAACACCTAGGAATTCAACTGCCGGATCATATGGTACGGCTATGTTTAGCATTGTAAGAAACTGCCAGACTCTCACGAAGCGGCTCCGCCGTTCTGCATTCCCACCAGCAGTGAGTGAAACCCCCGTGGCTTCGCGCTCTCACTGGCAAATGGTATTGTCATCTTTTGGAAGCTAGCCATTCTAGGTACCTCTCTAGGTACGAGTGGTATCTCATCGTTGCTCTAAAAGTGATACTGAGCATCTTTTTATACACTTATTGGCCTTTTGCTTCTCTTTTTTGAGTGGGATGTTTGCTGAGACCTTTTCCTCCTTTCTCAATGGGATTATTTGTTTCCTAGCTTCTAAGTTCTAATCGTTCTCTGTATATTTTGGATACAAGGTCTTTGTCTGATCTGCATGCGTTTTGTATATGCTTTCTCCCAGTCTGTGGCTTGTCTGTTCATTCTCTGAGTGACATCTTTCCCAGGGCACACGTTTTTAATTTAAAAAGATCCAACTGATCGATTTTTCTCTCATAGATTGTGTTTTTGTTGTTGTAACCAAAATCTCATCATTGAACCCAAGGTCATGGAGGTCCCAAACTTTCCTCTAGAAATTTCATAGGTTTATGGTTTAAATTTAGATAATTTTGTGAAAGATGTCTTTAGTCTGTTTCTAGGTTGTTTTTGTTACTATTTGCATAAGGATGTCCCATTGTCCCAGTGCCATTTGTTGGAAAGACCACCCTTCTCCGCTGGGTGCCTCTGCTCCTCTTGGGAGATCAGCTTTGCATGTGTTCGTGTGAGCTGTTGGTCTATACTTATCTTGAGATGCCTTTATCTGGTTTTGGTATTAGGGTCATGGTGGTCTTATAGGAGGAGCTGGGAAGTAATCTCTCTGCTTCTATTTTCCATGAGAGACAGATATCAGCCTATTTAGCTTCTCTGTTCCTCCTTGTAGAGATTTGGCAGTTTGTGTCTTTTTCCTCCTCCTCCTCCTCCTCCTCCTCCTCCTCCTTCTCCTCCTTTTCTTCCTCCTCCTCCTCCTTTTCCTCCTCCTCCTTCTTCTTCCTCCTCCTCCTCCTCTTCCTCCTCTTCCTCCTCCTCCTTCTTCTCCACGGTACTGGGAATTAAACCTCTGAGCTACACTGCCAGCCCTATTTTATTTTTTATTTTGAAACAGGGTCTAAGTTATTGCATGCTGGCCTCCAACTTGCAGTCTTCCTGCCCAGCCTCCCAAGCACTGGGATTATAGGTGTGCACCATCACGCCCGGCTGACAGTTTGTGTCTTTTAAGGAGTTGCTCCATTCCATCTTAAATGTTCAAGTTGGTAGATATAGAGTTATTCGTAGAACTTTATTACTTTATTAGCCTTTTGTGTGCATGGGTCACTGGTGATATTTTTTTTCCTGGCCTGGCTGTAGAGACACCACATTTATTGATCTTTTCAAAGAATAAACTTTTAGTTTTGTTGATTTTTTTTCTATTGCCACCCTGTCTTCATTTTGCCTGATTTCCCTTCTGAGTTTTATTATTATCATTATTATTTTTCTGTTTGCTATAGTGTTGAGTTGTTCTTCTATTTCTAGTTTGCTAAGGTGGAAGCTTAGATTATTTATTTGGGGCCTTTCTTCTTGTCTAACATACACATTTGTACTATAAATTCCCCTGGTGCTGCTGCTGCCCACCATTTGTGATAAGTCGTATTTTCATTTAGTTCAAAATATTTTAGCATTTCCCTTGAGACTTGTCCTTTGACCTGTGTGTTACTTTCATCTCCAAATATTGTTTCATCTCCAAATATATGGGGATTCTCCAGGTGTCTCTACAGCTATAGATTTCTAGTTCAGTTCTATTGTGGTGTGAAAACATACTGCACGGGATTCTACTCTTTAGAATTTGCTGTGGTGTGTTTTGTGTCCCACGTGGGCGTGAGGAGAGGGCGTGTTCTGCCGTGTTGGATGGCGCGTTTTGAAAACATGGATGAATAAAGTTGACTGTCAGCTCTGTCCTTACTGATTATCTGACTGCTGATCCATTGGGCTGAACAAGGCACATTGACCTGTGAGAGTGGATTCGTGCAGTTCTGGCAGCTGATGTTCTGCGGTTCAGACTGACACGTCGGGACCTGCGGAGGTGGAGACTGAAGAAGGGGTCGTAGTGGGTTCGGTCAGGTCTCTGGACCCCCGTGGCTTCCCAGCTGCCATGAGTGAGACCTGCAATCCTGGATGTGCCGTGGAGCCGGGTCGCTCCTCCAGGTGTTCAGTTGTCTTTCGGTGACATTGGCGATGGCCATGTGACTTGCGTTGGCCACTGGAATGAGCTGGGCCTTCTCTGCCACGAGAATGGAGCAGATCTGTTGAGAGAAGCTCACCAGCCCGAGGACTGAGGAACGGGAAGTGCCACGACAGGCCAGCGGCCAGCTGGTAGCCCAAGTGAGAAACAAATCTGTATGCCACCGAGACCTTGAGATCGCTGTGACCACAGCACAGCCTGGCATCAGCTGACACAGGGTGACTGGCACCCAGAATGTGGGCGCTTCCATACACAAAACCTGGAATTTGTGGCATTGGCTGGGGCCGGGCTGGGGAGAGGGAGGGAAGCGTGATGGGTGGCCGGAAGCAACACTCTTGTGTAGCAGCGAAACATTTGGCACAGCTGCCACCTTGGAAGGCGGGATGTACAGGAGGCTGTGGATTTCAGCCGAGAGGCTTCCTGGTACCTCTTGGTTGCTATTGGAAACAATAGATAAGGTACCAAGAAAGGAGCTTAGATACAAATTGGTTTGCAAACAGCCTGGAAAGAGGCAACTGTTCCTTATCTCTAACTATAAAAGATAAATCAGAGAAATGCTTTGCTCAACAAAGGCCAAGCTGACAGAACCTGGTGGCCAACAGCAGATAGAGAGCGTGCCCCCCACCCCCCGCCGCCTTGGAACAGGCAAAGTGAGTCCCCGTAACTTCTCAGAGAAGAGAGCGGAGGGCATTGCTGTTCCGGGAGGGAAGCCCAAGCAGTTCAAGACGCTGTCCATGGCTCTCGAGAGCTAGGAGCCCCTCCTAAATACTGGCATAGCTGTTGGCACAGGAAGATGCCCGGAAGCAGAGACGGCCGGCCGAGTGTGAAAGCCGCAGCTTGGATGATGGGCGACGGTGAAGGTGTGAGCTTTACAGAGACCTTGGGGCCTCCAGCCCTCTGAGGGTATGTCTGATACCAGCTTCAGATGTGGCCCAGAATGGGGAGAAAGGAGTGAGGCTCCCAAGGGTGGAGCTAAGAGCTGGCGAACAGAGTGCTGGGGTCTTACGCAGGAGTGGTTGGGCTCGTGACTAGCTCATCTGGCTGTCTGGGACTTCCTTGATTTTTTTGTTTTTGTTTTGATACTGGGGATTCAACCCAGGGATATTCTACCGCCGAGCTACATCCCCAGTCCTATTTTATTTTTTATTTCGAAACAGGGTCTCGCTAAATTGCTGAGGCTGGCTGCGAACCTGCGATCCTCCTGTCTCAGCCTCCCAAATTCTGGGATTACGTGTGTGTACCAACACACCCAGCTACTTTCCCTGTTTTGAAGCTGAACATCCCTCAGCCCAGGATCCCCTCAGTCCTGGGAAAACCAGGATAACATCATTTCAGAGCCTGGTCAGACACATTCCCCATGCCCAGCTGTGGGGTTCTGGAAACATCTGCCCAGCGGGCCGCAGGATTGTCAAGGATGCGTGCTGCTGGGGCCTGCCCCCTTCCCTTCTCTGAAAGAGGGGGTTGATTTCATCTGTCCTGTCCCTATTCCACTGTGGTATCTGTGTTGCGGGTAGAAGATAACATTTCCTTTCTGTTCAGAGGCCTTGGGATCGAGGTCTGGTGTTGAGGCTCTGGTGGGAACCTGGACTTTGAACCGGGTGCAACATCGACTGAGCCTTCGAGTTGTTTCCCTGTGTTGCTCAGTGAGCAGAGTACACTGATGGCTAACGGGGTGCCTGCCCCCTCCTCACGCTCTCCCACACCATTCCTGTGACTCCCCGTGAGCACACAGATGGAAACAGAAGAGGGCACGCTGTATCCAAGCATAGACTTCAAGAGTGCTGTGTGGGTTTGCTACCTTCTCTTTCCCTCAGCCATGAGGACAGCAAGTCAGAGGGCCTGGATCCCAGGAGAAAGGGGACAGATGGAGCAGAACCACAGCTGGCCTCCCACCTCCATGGAACATGAGCAAGAAACAAACTTGGGTACTGGAAATCACTGAAATTCTGGGGGTGTTTGTTACTGCAGCAGAATCTGCTGTCAGCAGATTGATACAGACTGACATCACCTTTCTCTTGCAGGCCAATATTGACCTCCAGGTGGACAAGGACATGGGCTCCTTTGTCCCCCCTCCTGCCTCTCCTGGTCTGTTCCTGGGGACACCACCTGTGCCCCACCCTGCTGCCTCCAGGCAGGCCTAGCCAAACCATTGGATTATTTAAACAAGGGAAAGGAGGAGGAGGGCAGGAGTCAGGAAGACCCTTGCCTGGTCTGCCTGGGTCTGTCCCCTAGGGAGCATCCAGCATGGGTGGTGTGGTGAGCCCCTCTGGGGATCTCTGGGCTCACTTTTCTCAGCCCCAACACTCTTTTTGCTTCAGTGAATTCCTCTAAAGTTTCCAGTTAGGGGATTTCTGCCCCAATCTTGAATATGCATCTCTTAAAATACTTAACAAATTGGAGGGCCTCTCACATGTTATTTCAATCCTCCAGCTACTAGGGAAATTGGGGTATCATATAGATTCAGGAAAAATTACTTTGGAAGGAGAAGGAAGTAGAAGATCAAACACTTATCCATACAAATAAATTCAGTGCAACCTACAATTAAGCAGCATTTGACATTTAAAAAAATATTTGATCCATATTTTGGCTTCCAGAGCTGCTTCAGGGAGCCGCGATGTGTAAATTACATTCAAATCAGGGTTAAATATAGTTCGCAGGGAAAGATTGTATGATTTAAATTGCCTAATTATTTGGGGTAAAATCTGTTCTCCAATAATTAAGAGAATGAGGATGTTTGGCTTGTTTGGGGGGGTGCAGAACTGGATATTTCCCCCTCCGTGCAACTGGGGAAGGGACGGGATGAAGGGGGTGGGGGAGGGAAGGGGCTGCCCCTGCAGGACTGGGGATGGGATCACCCGGCAGGTGACCCTGGGCCTGGAAGCGCTGTTTTGGGCTGGCTCTAGCCAGCCTGCTGGGGTCTGTGGCCAGGAGGACACGGAATGCTCAGGAACCAACCAGAAACCTGCAGCTTGGGTGTGGAGCCGAGGGCTGGGAGGCTCTGCCAAGCGGGGAGCTGGCGCCAGCTCCGCCTGGCAGGGCCGCCCGGCATATGGGAGCACCCAGGCTGTGGCCAGACGCCTCAGGAGGGGGTCTGGCATCACCAAGAGCCAGCAATCAGTTAATTAGGTGGTATTTCTTAAAAGTCATGTGGGAGGAGGGGTGTGCCTGGCAGCCTGCCTTCCAGAAGAAGTCCAAGTCAGGGCAGCCCCCCCTCAGGGGAAGAATGGGGCGGAGCCCGGGGAGGAGGCGGGGCCAGCCAGGCCAGGTAGTCTGAGTCCCTGTTCCACATAAACCTGCAGGAGGTATGCTACCTTGGGCCACACAGAGGGACTCTGAGCCTTGTTGTCTCAGCTATGAAATGGGGAGAATTACCTGCCGGGCCAGTTCATGCTGAGGATTAAATTCAGGCTGTGCAAGGGTCAGAGTCTGAGGCAGATACCTGCCCCACTCCCTACTGTGTGACCTTGGGCACGTTTCTTAACCTCTCTGAGCCTCATCTCATCTGGAGAACTGGGGAAGTAATGGCAGGCAGCTACTTCTCAGGCTGTAGGGGGCTTAATTGCATCCTATTAGTGACATGTTACTTGTCTAGTGAGGTGAGCACCGTGTCTGGCAGCCAGCAGGCTTTCAGTTCCTCATCCCACAAATATTTACAGAGCACCTGTGGAGCCCAGGCGGCGGTCCAGGTATCGGGATTCTGCAGAGAGGGTAGCCGGCTCCTGCTCTCGCTGGAGTGCCGATTCAGATCATTCAGGAGCACTGCAAAAAGAGTCATGATCTAAGCCTGGGGTGCGAGTGGGGAGTCAGGTGGGGAGGCGGCTGTAGGTTGGGGGTCAGGACCGCCTCTTGGAGGCAGAAGGAGCCGTTCCAAGGGTGGGGGACAGGGCTCCAGGTGGAGGGACCTGCTGTGTTCCAGGCTGCTGCCATAGAAGATGGTTGCTTCTCCCAAGGGCAGGAAGCAGGGGGGGGGGCTTTGAATGGGACAGGGTAGTGCCATCACATGGAGCAGGGGCACACTGGCTGCAAGGGCGGGTGGGAGCAGGGGTGTGTGTGCGTGCGTGTGTGTGAGTGTGCACAAGTGCCTGTGTGTGCCAACCCGCTTCCTGTCTCAGGTGGGCAGAGCGGCCTGGCTGTCCAGCCATGCAGCTGCCCGGAGGTCGCGAGCGGTGGTGCGCGTTGCTGAGGGCGGAGGGAGGTGCCCCGGGCTGTGGAGCTCCTCGATGCTGGCCGCAGCCCTGCGCCCCAGTGGACACAGTGGCAGGTGCGGACCTTCGTGCTGAGGTTGGGGCTGGGGCGGGCTTGAGAGCTGGCTAAGAAGCCTCAGGCTGGATGATCTGTGAATACTGGGCCCGGGGTTCAGGAAGCTAGCCGCCAGAACCTGCAGCAGAGGCAGCTGCACAGGGCCGGGCCCTCCCAAGTCCTTGTCCAGGTGTGGAGCCACCTCCAGCCTAGCCCCAGGGGATGGAGCCCACGAGCAGCGTCACACCTGGCCCCGACTCCTATCTCGCGCCCCAGATCTTGAAGGACACTGCCACCAGCGGCTTGAATTAACTAGTAACGTACAACTCCCTCATGGAGTGACCCCCACCCCAACCCCGTGCCTGTCTGAGTGAGAAGGCTGTCCCTGACCCCCCAAACCTTCCAGGAGGCCCTGAGATAATGGTGGAGGTGGAGGCCCAGGGAGCACACCCCCAACCCCCAGTTGGTGTGTGTGGCCTGGACAGCCTCCCCCCAGGGCCAGTGTCGGTGATGTCGGTGATGCGCTTTGGGGCGGGAAAGGGTCAGTGTGAACTTTTATTGCCTGAGGAGCCAAAAAGGCAGAGGGTGGGGAGGGTGCTCCTGGGCATGCAGCGCCGGCCCCTCTGGAGCCCCCGCGGCTGAACCCAAGGCCTCGCCTCAGTGCCCGCTGGGCTGGAGCTGGGAGGGCGGCCCCTCACCTTCCCTGCTCACAGGATGGATGGATGCATGCGGCCTGTGCTCGCGGGACCCACGCCCACACCCCGGCCATGTGTGGATCCCCTCACCTGCCCCTCACCGGCCCTGCTCACAGGAAGGATGGATGCAGCCTGTGCTGGTGGGACCCATGCCCACGCCCCCGGCCATGGTGGGGACCGTTTGTAGAGCTCATAGCCAAACTCTCTGAAGACTCAGACATCTCCTGTCCTCCTCGGGCACGGAGCCAGGGCCCTCTGGGTCATTGCAGCTGGCTCTGTGGTGCCCCCAGTCTATAGATAAGGGGCAAGAAATGGGGAGAGGTTGCTGCCTTCAAGTGTCTACGGTGAGGGCCAGAGCCAAGGCCAGATGACCTGGGGGCACTCAAGGTCTGCCTCTTACCCCCAGTCCCTGAATAAGCCAGTGTGAAGGAGCTCAGGGGCAGGCCTGGGGCACTTCCTGGGATCTGATGAAGCTAGGAACTTCAGGGTGCCATGGGCCTGGGGCAGGTGGGCACTGACCGGGGTCACCTGTCTCCATCTCTCTCCTCTGTCCCTGGGGATCAGATCCCTGTGGGCCGGATCTCCGCCCTGAGGCCAGCAGCACCTGAAACCCCAGGGCCTTAGGCTCTGCTGGGGCTGGGGTTGCCCCTCCCCCTCCTACCCAGGGAGAAGACCCCGGAGTCCTGGCTGGCAGGGGTCCCGGGTCTACTCGAGGACAGTCAGCTGCAGCCATGGGGCGGGACACCAAGGCCTGTACCCCAGGGCCTCGGGCAGGCAGGGGCAAAGGTGGAAGCAGGATTGCAGGTGTGTGGAGCCCCGGCCTGGGTCCTCCCCATCACACATGAGGGATGGGGACATGCTCAGTTCAGGTCCTATGCACTCTGAGTGGAGTTCTGGAAAGTTCTCCTTAGCTGTCCCTGTATCTGCTGGGAGTGTAGGCAGTGCCGTCACTCAATCCCAGCTTCCAGGTTCCCAGGAAAAGGCACCGGAGGTGACCTTGGCCTCCTGGCCCTCCCCGGCCCCTCCCCGCTGGCATTTTCAGGAGGAAAAGATGTTTGGGGGCGCGAGCCAGCTGGCATGGGTCACGTCCCCGAGTTAGCGTGCTGCGAGCGCGCTGGTCTTATAAAACCTGGGATGGTAATTGAATCTGGGCAGGAGTCCTTGACAGGGGCTGTTAAACATGGGAGCAGGAGCGGGCCCTGGTTTATGGGCTCCCTGTCCTCCGTTCCTCTCTAGAAAGGCAAGCCCTGAGCTTCTGTCGGGCCGCCCAGGGGCAGGGGGATGGACGTGGCGATGCCTCCTGAGCCCAGGGTGGGAACCGGCCCATGAGCCGCTGCCTGTGTGTTTCCTCCAGGTAGGGTGAGGCTGCGCGGCTGCCCAGCCCCTGGAAGCTGGGCATTCTGCAGATGGGAGGTGGTCACTCGGCTGCCCATGCTCCTGGCCTGGGCGCTGGCCCGTGCTGGCGTGGGGACCCTGTACCAGCCTCTGATCTCCCGGGCTAGCGAGGGAGCGAAGCAGCAGGACACTGTCCTTCTGGAACGCTGGGAAGCCCTTGGGAGGCAGGAGCCCAGAGCAGACCTCTGGGGCCTCTGTGGATGCCAGGTCTGTGCTGAGGCTGGACGGCTGGAGGAGCTGCTGCCTGCAGAGGGTGGGCGGTGACATGGGAGGTGCAGGCAAGGTGAGCCACCCAAGGTGGCTCAGCTCACCTGTGGCTGTACCCAGGCTGGAACCTCCGTGACTTCAGAAAAGGCTGCCCCTGCTCACCTGTGACAGGAGGGTGGGCCGCTCAGCATCTATCCCTCCTGGGACTTCTGCCCAGTGACCGTGGGGCTGCGGTCCAACCTCCCTGCAGAGCCGGTGAAGGGGACGGAGGTGGCTGCTCACACACCTGGTGGGGATGAGCGGGTGGGGGCTGGTGAATTATTTAGAGTTGCCAAAGGTGTCGAGTTAGAAGCTAATTAAAAAAAGCTCTCTGCAGTGCAACACTATAAAAGACTCATAAAATTCCAATCTCATTTGTTCCACACAGCTTCCCCCGGTGCAGAATGCCCCATAAAAGGCGGGGGGTGCCCATTGTCTGTGGCGGCTTGCGAGGGGCGCCCTTCCGTGGCGTGCTGCAGGACTGTCACCTGGCTGGGCCGGGCTGGGGTGAAGCTGTTTTGGCCCAGTGAGAGGAGCAGGGGCTGGGCAGGATGGCTGCTGGGAGGAAGAGGCCCTGGCACGACAATATCCTATTCAGGGGGAAAGCCGGCGTTAGTGGAAAGGTAGGTGCTGCCTGCCACGGATGCTGTAGACCACGCTGGTCAGAGCCCGGCGTTCTGGTGCCGAGGCCCCAAGGGCAGAGCGCCTCTGCTTATCCTGGGGTGATGGGTGTACAGGGGAACGAAGGGGTCTCGCCCACTGTGCTGCGTGTGGGCCAAGGCCCTGTTGGCCTTTGCATGTCCCTACTGTGCCAGGCATGAGGCTGAGGGGTGGGAGGAGCCTGGTCCCGCTCAGGGAGACCCCATAGGACACAGAATCCTGCTTCTATATGTGCCAGCCACGCCCAGCTTCCACCAGACCTGAGGGAGGGGGGTCCCCGTTCAGCTTTGAGCCCTGGGAGGAGGGTGCAGGCTGGGCAGTGCCTACTCAGGAGGGAGGCTGAGGGGGAGGCCTGGCCTGGTGACGGGGACCGAGTGCCAGCCTCCTGCCTGCTCTCTTCATGAGCGAGTCTCCTCCTGGCTTTGGCTACCAGAGTCCCCCAACGGAGTCTGTCCAGGTGAGCGTTTTGGGCAAACGGCTTTAGCACCAACAGTATGAGGTTGCCAGGCGTGGTGGCGCACACCTGTAATCCCAGTACATGGGAGGCTGAGACAGGAGGATCACAGGTTTGAGGCCAGCCTCAGCAACTTAGCAAAGTCCTCAGTAACTTAGAGAGACACCGTTTCAAAATAAAAAAATAAAAAAGGGCTGCGGGTATAGCTCAGAGGTAGAACATCCCTAGGTTCAATCCTTAGTCACACACACACACACACACACACACACACACACACACACACACACTATGAGGTTGTGTCCCTGGAACCAGACACTAGGCATTTCTCTGGCTCCTCCCACATCAGCTGGGGCCCTAGTCGCTCTGTGCTTCGGTTTGCTGGTCTGTTTAACGGGTCACAGTGGTGGCAGTGTCAACTGGTCACTGCGAGGGTGCAGTGATGGTGGCTGCCCACAGCACAGCTCCCTAAGTGTGGCCACGGCCTGAGGCCCGCGTCCTCTCAGCTCTCAGGGCATCCGCCCTTACTTCAGGAGCCCTGATGCTCAGAGGTAAGGCAGGGGCACTGAGGGTCGGTCCCGCCGTGGCCCCGGGACCTGGGTCTCCAGATCGCCCCTCTGCTTCCGGGAGGCTGATGGGTCCAGGTGCCCCTCAGCTCTCGGGAAGTGTCAGGGCCTGGACCAGCTGCCCCCTTGCTGGAGATGGAGTATGGACCAGGAGAGAGCTCCCGAGCGAGGAGGGCGCAAGCCAGAGCCTCTGATTCGCCCTTGTCATTGTCGCCAGGGCCGCCTCGGAGGGGCGGGGGGGCTCTGCAGGGAGGCAGTGTCCAGGGGTCCTGGGTTGGTGGTGGGCTGTTCCAACCTCAGCAGCAGTGGGGCTGGATGGTCTGCTGTGCTGTGTGCAGGGCTGAGCTGGCCCCATCGAGAGCCCAGAGAGCGCCCTGGGCACTGAGCAGGCCGCTCTGCAGTTCTGGAGGCCGAAGTCTGTTAGGGCCCAGTGGGTTCGGCCAGGGTCCTGGTGCTGACCTGGGCCCGCAGTCCACTGAGAGCCTGCAAGGCGGAGGGAGCTCATAGTATCCTGTGGGCGGGCCCTGGAGCTCAGGCCGCGCTGGGTGGTGGGCGCTGGGTGGTGGGCGCTGGGTGGTGGGCGGCAGGGGTAATGTGCACCAGCCCCGGCAGGCCAGCTGTAGTGCACGCTGCTGCTGCTGCTGCTGTCTCAGCACCCAGAAACAGACTTGTGCAGCCTGGGTGGCCTGTCCAAGGCGGGGACACCACCCTCACACACAGGGAGCCTCTTTGTCTTCCAGTTGGGAGGCATTGATTGATTCTCTTTCTCATTTGATCAATTGTCCAAATAACAATGGGAGACGTGGAAAGAGCTGCATTTAGAGAAACAATTCCTCCCGATGATGGTGGCGTCTGGGAGAGAGACCGGCTGCTCTTCATCAGTCCCTGTCATCTGTCCCTACAGTGCAGCTGCTGGGAAATCTGGCTGGGTGGGGAGAGCTGTCATTAGGGCCCTGTGGGCTCGGCCAGGGGAGGACAAGGGGAGGCGGCCATGGAGGAGGGGTGCTGACACTCTGCGCTAGCAGGTAGGAGGACATCCACGACCAAGGCTCCGGCAGATTCCACCTGGAGAGGCCTGTGTCCTGGGTCATAGATGGCCACCTTTCCAATGTGTCCTGAGGTGGCAGCAGGCGTGGTGAGCTCTCTGGGGGCACTCTGAGCTCCAGCCTCACGACCCAGCCACTTCCCAACGGCCCTGCTTCCAAATACCATCTTGGGGGTTGGGGCTTCCGCACGTGAGTCTGGGGGGGACGGACACGAGCATTCAGAGCACGGCACATCCTTTCTATGAATACTACACAGCAGATAAAAGGACGAGGCGGATCTAGAGACAGACAGAAGGGGGTGGCTGAGGAGCCACCGCGAGCTGCTGTGATGAGGGAGCCTGACGCTGTGGTGTTGACACACCGCGCTTCGGGCTCACCCTGCAGGGTGGGTCTTCCTGGTTGGGCGCCGGGACTCGGGGCAGCCAGGTGTGCTGGACTGTGAGCCACACCCTCAGCAATATCCAGAATGGAGTCGTCGGGAAAGAGACTCCAGACCATCTGCGTGGTGTGCTGCCAGTGACGCAAACATGTGCTAAGCAAAGCCGCATAGCCTTCAACGAACACAGATGCATGCCAGTGCAGGGAATGTTCTGGAAGGGCTCCCACGGGCCACCCTGGGGAGGCCACATGGGCTGAGAAAGGGGTAAGGGAGACTTTGTCTCTGAAGTTTGCATTTTCATGCTATAACTCTTTTCACAAGTCATTTGCAGAATTAAAAAACTAAACTGGAAGAAATCATAAATGGGATGGGGTAAGAGAAACGAGGGTAGAAGCTCAGCACTGCTGGGGCGTTGCCTGGCCACCTGTCAGTCTCCAACTTGTACCCTCAGGGCGGCGGGGCCTCTGTGGGCCCCCCTGGGCAGATGCACAGCAGGAGACCCTCCTAAAGGGGTGGGTGGTAAGGTGCAGGAGTGTCCGTCCCATGGTCTCAGCTCCAGGCTCTGTCCTTGACAGACACGTTCCCTGTGGATCCTCCTGGGGTCAGGTGTTGTGGCAGCAGCCTCCTGTGGCCAGGTGCCAGGACATGGGTGCCTGGCGCCCTGTGCTCACGTTGCAAGGCTGTGGGGCTGAGGCCAGCCTGGCTGTGATTCAGTGGCGGGTGGGGAGGAGGGACGGGCTCTGGGTGGACCTCGGGGCCCAAGCTACGGTGCAGGAGGTGTACAGTGGGGGGCAGTTGGGATGTAGGGACGGTTGAGGCACGTACGTGTCCCAGTGGAGCTGTGCTGTGGCCCAGTCAGTGCCTGGTGTGGGCAGTAGGACCAGGTGCGGGAGGCTGGCCAGGAACACCTGCCGACGTGGCTTCTGCCATGAGGGTGGGCAGTGGGGCGGGTGGCTCAGGGGCTCAGCTGTGTCATTGGCCCTGCAGCCCTCATGGGACAGTCCAGACTCTCAGCCTCAAGGAAGGGAGGTGTCAGGAAGGCAGGGGCTGCAGGACCCTAGGACACTTCCCTTCGACTCTCATTGGTCAGCACTCTCTGGGCCACAGGTTTACCTGATGCCAGTCACTAGCATGGTGGCACACACCTGTCATCCCAGTACTTAGGAGGCTAAGACAGGAGAATCGCAGGTTCGAGGCCAGCCTCAGCAACTTAAAGAGACCCTTGGCAACTTAGGGAGACCCTGTCTCAAAATAAAAAATAAAATAGAGCTGGGGTAGAATGACCCTGGGTCCAATCCCCCCTCAAAAAATAGATTTTTTTTCAGGCAATATATCCAGGAACTGTACTGTAGTGAAACCTTAATTCTAAAACCTGAGAAGTACAAATAGGCCCAAAGGAAAAGTCCCCCTTATTATCAACCTCCTGAACACCTGCCATGAGCACTTGGGTGTCAAAGGTTTTATGTGTTTTCTGTCCTGGCTTCACACTGGTTAGGTTGTGTTTATTCTTCCGAGTTGAGACCGCGTGGCAGGGACTGCTCCGTGAATCTTATGAACAGATGACAAGGGCCACGTCCAGCGTTTGCTTGGGGTTCCAGAACCTGGACTTGGGCTCTAGGGTTTGGATGACAGTAACTGCTTGTCTCTGGGTGGCTGGTTTTTGTTTTTCTTTTTCTTCTTTTGGTACTGGACATTGAACCCAGGGACATTCTACCTCTGAGCTACACCCAGCCCTATTTTATTTTTATTTTTTTTTAATTTTGAGACAGGGTCTCACTAAGTTGCTGAGGCTGGCCTCAAACCTGCAACCTTCCTGTCTTAGCCTGCCAAATATGGGATGACAGGCATGCGCCACTGTGCCTAGCTCTGGGTGGCCATTTGAAGTGCTTCCTGGGCCCCTGACTCTGACATCAGCCCTGTCGCCTCTCCAAACTTGTGTCCCAGCAGCACCTGCCCCTCTTGGGCCCAGTCGCCTTCTCCCTCCTGCCTCCAGGCCTGTGCACATCCCAGTAACTCTTGCTGGGGGCCCCCGTTATTCTTTCTCACAGTCTACCTGTCACTTCTCTGCGGTCTCTGCTCAGTCACTGCTCCACTGAACCCTCTGAAGTAGCACTGTTGGGCCAGACAGACAGCAGACATGGCCCACAGAAGGCCATCCGGGGCAGGTGGCCCTCCTGCTCTTTCCTCCTCGGGCCACCCCCATCCACCCTGGCCAGATTGGTGGGAGACACCTCTGCCGGCTGGGATTGGCCACGTGCGATGGCACGTCCCGTGCTCTGGGATCGTTGGTCCTGTGAGTTGCCTCTCTGGCCTTTCTGCTCATGTTCTAACCAGCTGCCCACTTTTTCCTATCGATCCCTGAGTTCTCAGCCTGGCGTTCGCTCTGCTGGGTTTCAGGAGTCGGTGATGGGGCCCTTGGCAGTTCCAGGGGCCTCAGGCTGAGGTGGTTGGGGACAGAAGCAGGAGCTGCTGCCCCCTGGTTGAGGCTGGGACCTCTGGGTGACCATCAGCACGAGGTGGGGCTGGGGGTCTGCTGGGCCAGCAGGAGTTGGGGGCTGCCAGGGTCTGTCTACAGCCAGGGCCTGGTGGGGCTGGGGAGTGGTGTCTTGCCCACCAGCCTGTGACAGTCATTCTCTATGGAAATCACTGTTTCTCTATGGAAATCACTGTTTCTCTGGTTCTGGTGTTTCCTTATTATTTCTTCTTTGTAATTAATCTCTTTGAGCATTTTCTCTAGTGCTGGTTTGGAAGACATAAAGTCTTTCAGCTTCTGTTTGTCATGGAAGGTTTTTATTTCTCCATCAAAGTTGATAGATATCTTTGCTGGGTAGACAAATCTTGGCTGGACGTTGTTTTCTTTCAGAGTTTGGGATATGTCGCTCCAGGCCTTCCTGGCTTTCATGACTTGGTTTGGAAGGTCGGGAGTGATTCTTATTGGTTTGCCTCTGAATGTTACTTGCTCTTTTGCTCTCGCTGCCTTTAAGATTCTCTCCTTGGCCTCTACATTAGTCAGTTTATTATGTGGCGTAGTGAACCTCTTCTCAGATCCTGTCTGTTGGGGGTTCTATATGTTTTCTGTACCTGTGTATCGACCTCTTTTTCTATGTTTGGAAAATTTTCTAATATTACTTCTCTGAATAGATTATTGATTCCTTTAGTTTCAGCTTCTAGTCCCTCTTCTATGCCTATTATTCTCATATTTGCTCTTTTAAGACTGGCTGAGGTCTTTTCAATGTCCAATTCATATTGTTGAATTGTTTTTTCTAATTTATATACTATGTGTTCATTTTTAGAGAGGTCATCTTCTAAGAGTGAGATTCTGTTTTCCATGTGGTCTAGTCTATTGTTGATGGTCTGTATTGATGCCTTCATTTCAATTATTGCATCCTTCACTGCCTTCAGAGCTTCTTTTTGATTCCTGCTTATTTGATCCTTCATTTCTATCAGGCTCTCTCTGAATTCTTTTCGGAAATCCTGTATTATTTCCTCTATTGAAGTTTTGAATTGTCCTTCTGGCAATCTTTGCACTTCTGAGTTGGTGGGTTCTGTTGTTGTGGGATTGTGGGGGCTCATTACCTCTTTACTATTCTCCCTTTTCATGATTTCAGGTTTCTTATGTTTATATCTTTGTTGCTTTTGGTAGTTCTCTCTCTCTCATTCTGTAGGTATCCTATGTCTAATCCCTCTCCCTTTTTGGTTTCTTATCCTGGAGGTAGATAGTTGTTACTAGGTGAGCCTTAAAGGTGAATATCCTTTCCTGAATGGTTATTCTCACTTGCTTGGTATAATGTCCATTTGCAGGCCCAATTCTTGGTCTCCTTCAGTGATTGGGACCCTTGCCTGGTGCCTCTTACTACCTGTGCAAGCGACCAGTGCCGCTATTGCCCTTCTCACTGCACGCGTGGGTCTCTGCGGTCTCCGCTTGGGCTGTCCCTATGTCTCTATCTACACCTATGGCAGATGTCATCAGCAGGGGGCCCTGGGCTTGTGTCCTTCTTTACCTACAGAAGCAGCGGGTGTCGCCTTGCCCCGATTCTGTGCAAACACGGAACTCCATGTTTTCCACAGAGAGGGCTGGTTTGGTCCAATTTTCCCCAGGTACCACAGCTGTATGTCTTGTGGTGCTCCCCGGGGACTCTACAAGGGTGCTGCGACCTGCGGGCTGCAAGTCTGTCCCATTCAAATGTCGCCAGGGACTGTCTGCCTATCCACGTGTCTACCATGTCCCACAACAGACCCCACTCCCACCTCCGCCAGGGCAATCCGCACTGTCCCAGATTCCGCGAGTCCCTGTGGCCACGCTGGGTGGTCTCTCCCTGGGGTGGCTCATTGACTTACAGTCTCTTTGAGTGCTGCTCTTAATCTCGGGGGGGGGGGCTCAGTCGCTGCTGCAGGCTCTGGTCAGGCCTCCGGGCCCTGGGGACTCTGCCGAGTATGGATTGAACTGTTGCTCGCACCCGTCACTGATGCTCTGCAGTGCTGGTTTTAGAAGAGCTCCCTGGCTTCCTTGTTGGTGGCCTGCAGAAGCCGCACTGCCGGTTGCTGTCAGCGCGGTCTGATCAAGATGGCGCCGCTACCGCTTCTGCCAACGCAGCAGTTCGGGTCTGTGTCGTGTGTGGAATGAGTCGCTGCTCGCCTACACTGCTGCTATTCTGCAGCTGCTGGATTCACAGCAGGTCACTGGCATCTCCGCTGGACTTGTGCAGGAGCCACAATGCTGGTAGCCGCCGGTAAAGTCCTGCTAAGATGGCGGCGCTGCAGCTGCTGTCACCGCCGCTGTTTGGTCTCTTGAGTGTCGAGTGAGCTGGTGCTTGCTTTCGTCTCTGCTGATCTGCAGTTGAACTCACAACAGGTCTCTGGCTTCTCTGCCGGCGGCATGTGGAAGCTGCAATGCTGGTAGTGGCCGGCGTGGTCCTGCCAAGATGGCACCGCCGCCATCCCTTAGGTAAGGCGCTTGGAGCTTTTTACTTCTCTCTGCCTTGTCTTCTGGCTTTGATTCCATTACGTTTCAAACCCTTCGTTGTTTACTTCAAGTTTTTGTTGCTTTTCTTCTCCTGTGGAGAAGTTGGTTTCACGATGATTGAGATCCAAGTCTCAGAGAGATCGTAGCATGGATCTCCCTTGGTCGCCATCTTGGATCCTCCCTCGACACTCACTCTCTAAGAGCTGCCATGAGCTCTCTCTTCTCAGGCAGAACAACGTCAGGGAGCTTATGACTAGACGTGGAAGGATGGCCATGGAGTGTCCCTCGACCACCAAGGTAGAGAGGGAGTAGGTGACCCCAGGGTCCTGCACAGTGATGGCCCTCCTACGTTCAGCTGGGAGGGCTGAACTGGGGGTTCAGGGGCAGCAAGGGCTGTGGAGGCAGGGAGGTGCTGCTCTGTGGGCTGATCCATAGACCCTGGGGCCCAGCCCCGTGGAAGCCAGGCCTGTATTGCCACTGTCACAGCTGGGGCTCTTGCCAGCTGGCCCCTGTCATCACCAAAGGGACTGATGCACCACCCTGTCCAGTGTGGCCTACGTGCCCAGCTCATCTCCTGCCTGGTCCCCTGGGGGTCAAACACCTCCTTCTGCCTGTGCCAACATCCCTTCTCTCCTGAATGGCACTGGCCTCCTGTCTCTCTGAAGCCCTGTGCTTTTAATTACTGATAATTGCTGTTTACCTGAGGCCTTTACAAACAGCACCTGATGCTGCTGGGCTTCATAACACACAGAGTGTGTGGGGAGAGGCCTGACTTCCAGCTGCCTCTGCAGGCGGGCCTGGGTTTTAGGGCCCCTTCTCCTCCCGCCTCTATACAGCACATTCCAGGCCTTGTCACAGGCCCAAGCAGTAGGCTGGACCCCTTGGGAGACAGCAGTGGGCCTGGGTAGTGACGGGCTCATGCCCCCTTTGCAGAACTCCTACTGCCGGCACCTCCCTCTGCATCTACAGAGCCCTCTGGCTAGGGGTGGATGGGACCTGCCCAACTGGACAGTGTCCAGAACACAGGAGGTGCTCAATAAATTATGGCTAATAAAACACCAAAGAATGGCCGCCAGCGCTCTGTGAGGCCTGCCCCAGAGCCTCGAGTGCAAGTGGACCTGCAGCCGCTAGCTTTCCCGCCCGTGGCTCTTCCTGCTGCTCAGCTTTGGGGCTTCTGACCGTATCCTTGGGGTGACAGGTTTTGGGGGAGGGAGAGGGGAGTATGGGGTGTGGCTGTGGGACAGGGGTAGGAGACGGGGTGAGAGATCAGGGTGAATGCAGGGGGCCTCCGAGGGTGCTATCACCTTAGGTCTGCTGGTATTAAGCAGTGCGGGGCCTTCAGGTCTAGCCCTCACCAAGAAAGCTCAGTGGTGACC
Source organism: Glis glis (assembly GCA_004027185.1). Lineage (NCBI taxonomy): Eukaryota > Metazoa > Chordata > Mammalia > Rodentia > Gliridae > Glis > Glis glis. The sequence goes on from PVJS01008593.1 coordinate 40,412, forward strand.
AAAACGGGCTCCCTTTGCTCTTGCAGACTTAGAGTCACAGCCATGCTTGTTTCTGGAAGCTTCTTTAGCTATGGCTGTGCTCAAGACCTGCCTGGAAGGTGCACGGCTGGGCAGGTCTCGCCCTTGAGGTGCTGCGGTGTGGAGCCCAGGTGGCCAGGACCTGCCGAGCCATCTTCTGACCACCTCTCAGTCCTCCAGCATCCTGGGGCCAAGCTACTTCTGAGCCTTCTCTGTGGGCAGATGGGCCCTGCCCCCCGACAGGGGTCCTCGAGCCAGGGGCAGACCCCCAGCTGCCCCACAGCACCACGACATGGAGCACCTAGCGTTCTTGGTGAGCTAGGGCTAGCCCAGCCCTGGGGTCTCCTGTAAGGGCTTTCCTCCCTAGCTTTGTGAAGTCCCACTGGCCTCCAGGTCCCCCTGGGGTCACAGACACAGCCCCAGGAGGAAATGCTGCAGGAAGGGAGGTGGCGCTGCTCCTCCGTGTTGTAGATATCCTAGGCCAGGATTTTCATTTCTATGTCTTGAGGGGACAGCGCCCCTGGTCAGCCGGCAAGCTGCCCCCGGGCCACTCCTCAGAGCAGAGGTTACTCTGGCTTCTGTGTAAGTCGTCCACAGTGGTGAATCTGAGAACCACTCCTCTGCGGTCCTGGGACGCACTCAGGAGGGGTCCTTGTCTGGGGCTGGGTGGGGCAGGGTAAGAACGGGGTGTTGGCTGCCCAGGCTCTCCTCCAACAGGGTGACTCGCCATCTCTTCCTGAAGTGTGTTTCTGGTCTTCCCAGCATCTGTGGTCTGTAATGGATTCCCAAACATTTCACAAATATTTGGCTTCCTGTTTCAAATGTTCTGTGTTCTGCTCAAGTGTCCTGTGAAGAGAGACCGGGATATTGTCACTGTGGCTCTCAGGAGCCTGTGGGGGTCTGGTGCCCCTCAGCTGTGGCCTCACTTTTTCCCGCCCTTACCCCAGAACTGTGCCATCACCCCAGTTCAGGGGTAAGGACAGTGGCCTGGAACTGCTGGGCCGGTTCCCTGAGGCCCGGGGCTCCAGGGTTGTCTGCTGCTGGGTGCTCCCTTGAGGGATGGAGCTGGAGAGAGGCCTCGGCGCCCCGGTCAGGTGTGAGGGTCACATTTCTGCAAATGCCCCAGCCTGCCCACCTGGTCTGGAGATCTCCCTTGTCTCCCAGGAGGCCCCGGACCCTTCTGGAGCCCTGACGGGGGTGGGGTGGGGTGCAGAGCGAGGGGCTTTGGGCAGGAAGGAGGTGAGTGCAGGGGGCAGAGGTCAGCCTGGGAAGGGACCCTGGGAGGCCCCGCAGCCTGTTCAGGCCCTTCCCTTCCCGGCTGACTCCTTGGGGCAGGATGGAGCGGTGGCTAGGTGCATGGGCCCCTGGGCACTCGGGACTCAAGGTTGAATCTTGAGTCTCAGCTTTCTGACTTCTAAATGGTGCAAGGCAATGGAGTGTTGGGAGGCTAAGTGGTGGGGTGTGGGATGCTGGTGACTGCTCAGCGGAGCCGCAGTCTGGAGAACCCTGCTGTTGCTTCTTATAGGCTGGGGCCTAGGAGTCCAGCTACCTGGGAGGCCTGGGAGGGTCCTGGTCTGGGTCCCACCACGCCTGGCTCGCAGTGTCCCCTCCCAGAGCAAGGACAACTCCTGGCTCTGAGTAGACAGCAGGGAGCCTCCGCTGGCTGGGGTCCCAGGAGGGATGGGGTGGCCTGGCTATGGGGGTCCCACCGAGGATGGCTCCAGGGGGAACATAGTTGGGTGCAGGAGGTGGCTGCCCTAGTTCCTCTGTCCCTGTCCACAGCAGGGGAGGACACACCCCATTCCTGAGATGGACTCTGTGTGTGATGAGGAGGACTGTGGAGGGGAAGCAGCAGGCTTTGGGAGGGAGCAGGGACTTGGCATGTGGGGAGGGGGACACAGCGGGGTCCTTCCCCGGCACTTATCACTGATCATTCTAGAACCCCAGAGCTGGGCAGAGGTAGGCTCAGTATAGGGGTGGCGATGGCCACAGGAGCAATGGATGTGGGTCGCCACAGGCAGATTGAGCCCCAGCCCAGCCAGACCCCGAGAAGGAGCAGGACGCCCCTGCCCCCGCCATGCCTGCTCTGGGGGTTGCGCCAGGCCGGAGGCTGTCCCAGCTCATCTCATAAATCTCACCATTTACAGCTATTGACGCACGAACGTGGCCTATTGATCCCCGTCTGCGGCTGACCGGGCGGCGTGTGCTCTGGGCTGGCCGGCCGAGCCCGACATGATGAATTGGCAGATGGAAGACCGTGCTCTCGGACAAGTGATTGTTTCAGCGAAAATGAGAAATAACGATCAGGGCCAGAATCCGATTATTAAGAAAGACTTCGCGATCGTCCTGGCGATGCTAGTCAGCAGCGCCTTCTAAAGAAGGGTGCGTTTCCGGTTGTGTTATTTCCCCCGTGGGACCGGCCGCGGTGTGTGCTCATAAAGACATCACTGTGGAGGTGGGGGCACGGTGGCGCGGACATTGGTACCCTCTCTCGCTAGCTTCGTGTGATGCCTGGGGGGCTGGGCAGGGCTTGTCTTTTTTGGCTTCTTAGGGAGCTCCAGTCCCCCAGATGGGCCTCAAGAAATGAGGGATTTGGGTGGACATGCCACGGGAGAGGTGGTACCTAGCGCCAGTGCCTGGGCCTGGCCCAGCGCCACCAGACCCCTTCTAAGATGGAAGAGAATTTAAGTTAGTTGTTCTAATCTTTGGGCTCCCAGGCTGAAGATGGTGGTGAAAGGGGGTGCAGGGGCATGCAGGGAAAAAGAATGGACTGAATGAATGAACTCACGGGGAGCCAGGGAGAGACCCAGAACCCTCGCCGACTTCCTTCCTTCCAGGTTCTGGTCCTTGCTCCTGGAGCCCCCGGATGGACTGGGGTCCCTGAAGAACTCGGGTTCAGGTTCTTGGCTACAGATGACAGCAGCTGTGGCTTGAGACCAAAGAATCTGTCTGCTATATACGGGACCCAAAAGCCCTGGGCGGCTGTCTGCGGACGCCACCCTGCAGTTAGTTCCTCGGTGGGGCACAGAGGGGGCCTGCACCCCCTGCTCTTGGGGAGCCCCTCTTGGGTGTTGGGACATGGCCAGGCAAGGGTTAAAGCAGGAAGAAGCGTCTTGTCAGACTGTGTTAAGAAAATGATATTCTGCAGTTTGACGTCATTTTAATTCCATTTCAAGGGCTTTTAATCTCATTTGCCCGATGACTAATCCCCGGCCTTGGGTGAACTGACGTGAGGCCACTTCTCCAAGGGAAATGGGACCCTTTCCGTGGAGACATGGCGTCATCGTGCCCTCTGCCTGCCTCGCCTGGCGGGCAGGGCTCTAGGCCAGACGGCGAGGGGCAGTCGTGGGGGTGAGTACCCGGCTCCTGAGCGAGGAGGACTCGTGTGGCATTTCCTCAGCACTCAGAACTCTCCAGAAGCATGCCGCCTGCCATTTCTCCTTCACACCCATGGGTAGAACACATCCATTTCTCAGGCCCAAGACCCAGGTCCAGGATTGGAAGTGCTAGGAGAAAGCGGGTCCCCAGTGGCCCAGGAGGGAGAGGAGCTGACTTGGGGGTGACACCGGCTGTGTCGGGGTCAGGGGTCCTGGTGCTTTTCAAGGTTGGTTCCCCCCAGGTCACCCAGCAGGGGCCTCCACAGGGGAACAGTGTCCAGGACAGACGGCATCAGGGGCTTTGGCGTGCGGCAAAGGAAGCAGAAGCAGGCGCTGGGAGCAGGGTGGGGACATCAGACTTCAGCATCCAGTTGGAGAGAGCAGGAGAAGCTGGGGACTGAGCCACAATGGGTGGGGGCTTGGCCTACTCCCAGGGCTTCTTCTACAAACCCACAGGGACCCCCCAGCCTCTTGGGGCACGGGACACCCCCACCCCATACCTTCAGTGGCCAGAGGACAGAGAGCTCACCTGCCATGCAGCTGTGCTGAGCTGTCCCTGCGCAGTGCAAGGCTGGGCTCAAGGGAAGACGGACCTCACTGTGCTTTGCAAAATGTAAGGAAAAACTTTCTCACACATCCCGGAGCCCCCAGCAGAGGAAAGGGGTCTGGGGACTTTGGGGGTGTGTATGGCATTCTGCATTCTGGGAAGCCTTGGGTTTGGCCTGTGCATCTGTCCTCATAAGGGGTCAGGCTGAGCGTGGCCCTTGGTGGGGAACTGAGTTGGAGCTGCTGTAGCTCTGATCTGTCTGGGCTCTGAGGGCTTCCTGGCCTCTGCAGAATGGGTGAGGCTTCCTGCCCAGCCCACCCTGCCCCCAGGCCTGCCTTTCACTGGCTGGTTCCTCAATTCGGGTCTCTAAAACTTTAGGGGCCTAGAGGCCAGGGATGGGGAGCAGGTGGGCTCACAGCCCAAAGAGGGTCACCAAGCCCTGGTCCTGGGGTCCCCCACCCGTTGCTGGCTTACCTCCTGTGGGACCTCCAATCTTTCAAGAAACTTCCGTCAGTCACTTTAACACTCTGGCCTGGCCTGGCTGAGTGTTAGGGTTTAGGGAAGGAGCTGCATGGGGCCCCCAGGCCGCTGCATTCTTCTGCATGGAAAGGCTCTGAGTGGCTGTGGAGACACCAGGCAGGCGGCTACAGAAGCTCCAGGGCCTCCCAGGGGTCTGGCAAGGGCCTGAGGCCTAGCAGCAGCTCAGGATGCCAGTTCCCACAGGAGTGAGTGTCTAATGCCTGAACAAGGCTTGGGGTGGCATAGAGGTTCAGCCTGGTGGCCCGAGGAGATGTTGAAACACACAGGTTCAGTTTAGAATGATGAATCTTAAAACTGTAGACCCTGCAAGCCACCTGTGAAACACGTCATTCGACCCAATTTAATGTCAACCTTTGTAAGACCTTTTAGGTGAGCGAGATCTGCAGACTCAAGGATCTCCTTTGCAGACTCCTCCTTCGGGTCTGGAAAACAGTCTGTTCCACTCTAGGAATTTCTTAGACGTTTCCTTGGAAGTTCTGACAACCAGACCTGGGTCCCCAGAGGCGGGTGGAAACAGGATGCGTGGGAGGTACGCATGAACAGTAATTTTAATAAAAGCGTTTGAGTTCATGCAGGTGCCCCAGTCATGGAAGTTGTGGTACCAAATAGCAAATAGCAAAGTCTTAGGCTCTGAGGTGCAGGGCTGCCATGCCAGGCTGGTTTGACTTCTAGCTGGGTGACACTGGGCAAGCCCCTGTCTTCTCGGAGCCTCGTCTTTCTCCGTGGTCCATGGAATGCTGGCTCTAGCTTGTGGGTGCTGGACTCCACAGGTGCCTGTCCTAGAGGGTGTTAGTGGTCCTTTGCCTGCGTGCTACCATGGGCCACTCCAAAGGCAGGTGTCCCTGGAGAGGTACTGGGGTGCATCACCCCGGTGGAGGGTACCGCCCTCCAGGATCAATCCCAGCTCCTGGCGGTCTGGACCCAGGGAGGAGGGCAGGGGGCCTCTAGCAGCCTCTAGCTGGGAGCTGGCTCTGTTATTGGATTATCTCATTTGCAAACAATAAATGTCAACAAGCAGGAGACCCTTGTCAGACTCCCCTTCCAGGATGCAAATGTAGCCTTTGTCTGCCTCTGCCCTTTATTAAAACAACCACAGCGCCAGGCAGATAAACAAGACAATTAAATGTAAATGATGTCATCTCCCTCGTTCATTCGCATTAATGAGGCGCCCAGGCCCTGGTGGAGGGCCGAGGCGGAAGCTGGAAGATGCCGAATCCGATTAAAAACCAACCAAGAGGCAGCGCTGACCTTTCGCTTTTAACGACTGACCTGGCGCCCAGGAGCTGGCGTGACAGCTGGGACCCTGGCGCTGTGATTTGTACAGTGATTGCATTTAAATAACTAATATTTGCGTCTCCTGTAATGAGCACGAGCCACCCTTCAGGGCTGAAGAGCCCCTGTTCTCCCTGGATGAGGTCACCCTCATCCCAGCTTGGCACGTCTTGGGGCCTGGGAGGGTCATTCGGAGGTGGTGGTGGTACAGGTGCAGGCCGGCCAAGGAGGTGCCCACAGCCATGGGCACTGCCCAGGAGGAGGGGCGAGTGGGCAGCGAGGGGCAGAGGGTGGCAAAGGGCATTTTCAGAGCTGCTGCCACACCATGAGCGCCCCAGGGACAGAGTCTGTGACCGCACTTGTCCGAGGGAGAGCATCTGCTACTGCCACTGTGGGGACCTGGCTGGCGCTGCCCCTGCCCCTGCCCCTGCTGCCACCACCTGATCCCTGGCTACTGCCTCCTGTCCCTGAAGCTGCAATAGTATCGGTAGCCGCATCGGCCACTAGCAAGCCACTGTGCACACGGCCCTGCGGCGGCGCCTGACCCTCCACAGCCTCACCAAGATGAGCACCTGCCCCAGGTCACGTGGGCCAGGACGGGAGCCAGGCCCCAGCTCATCTGCTGGCAGCACTGTGGCAGGCCTGTGCTCTCTCCAGGACTGCCCGAGGTCCCAGCCCTGGTCCTGGGGCCAGAGCAGGCAGGCTTCCCCTTTGGGGGCACCCTGATTGCCAGAGTGAGGCACCCCTGGGTCTGCCAGGCTCTTGAGCTCAGCCCTGTGGTGAGTGTTTAATGGGGGTCACATGCTCTCGGCGGTGGGCAAGCCTTGCAGAAACTGGGCACACTGCTGGACGCACTATGGAAGATGTCCCGTGACCTCCAAGGCCGGCTTTCTGCCCCACACCTGACGGGGTGGGGGAGTGACCGCCACCCAGGAGGCAGCGTCTTGAGCTGGGCTACAGCCCCTGCCGCAACACCTGTGGTGCTTGGGGTACCTGTGAGCATGTGGCCACGCATGGTGGGGAGGGGCGTGGGCCTGGCAGGATTCTGTTTCTTGAGGAAAAATGCACTTGGGGTCTCTATGGGATGCTAAGCTGGGCGAGGGAAGGAGACAGTGTGTACTGATTAGATCAAATCCCCCTCTTCCTGAAACTGACCTAAACTGGGGGCTGATTCCTCCCCCTGCCCGGCCCAGTGTCAACCTGAGGGAAGGTAGTGGTTAATGTCACAGAGTTTGGACCTAGACACCTGGCTCAAATCCCCGCTTGAGCGGTGTGGCTTTGGGCACATGGCTTAACCTCTCTGTGCTCCCGTTTGCTCATCTGTGAGATGAGAGAAGTAGCACCCCCACTCCCCAGTTCGTGCGAGGGTCGCGTGTGCTGCAGTGGCAGGGCAGGGCCGGGCCAGAGCACAGCAAGGGCTCCTATTATTACTGTGTCATTGCAGGCGAGGGGCCAGAGCCTCAATAACTCTGGCGTTAAATGCGCAGTTTAAGACGTCCCAGAGCTCCGGAGTGCTCGGGCGGCAGCACGGAGAAGCAATTAGGAGCTGTGGTCGGAAGCTGCTGGCAAGGGAGCCGATGCCGGGGTCCAGGGCCTCTCGTGCCCACAGGAGCACTGCCTGCTTGTCCTTCCCATTCCTGCAGCCCACGCCCTGGGCCCTTGTCATCCGTCAGACCAGGCGTGGGCCTCCAGGCAGGCTGCACCTCAGCCCAGCCCTGGCCTCAGCCGCCAAGGTTATGGGAGGAGGAGCCTGCAGGGCAGAGCGCTAGTGGGGTGCCGGGGGGGGGGGCAGGTCCCAGACTTTGAGCCTTGTGTGGGAGGGTACTCGTTAGCGCCCCCCCCACTGTGTCCAGCATCCCGGGCTGACTGTCTCCCCAGGCTCAGGAACCGACTCCTTCCCATGACCCCGGCGCCGGGACTGGTACTTGACCAGAGATGGCAGAGTGTCGCTGCAGATGATGCCCAGCCGCCCGACACAGGCAGGATCGGTGTCTGCTCACCCTCCGGTTGCAGTGGACTGAGCAGCTGAGCTCCAGAGCTGGAAAGAAGGGGCACAACCGCCAGGTTCCTGGCGCCTCTATGGGTGCCAGGAAAATCAACTCGGGGAGGCGGGACTTGGTGGAGACCCCCCAGGTGGTCAGTTTGCTGGGGCTGCCGTGACCAGCCTTGGTCAACTGGGCAGCTTAAATGGCAGCGACGTCTTCTCTCGCAGCTCTAGAGGCCTGAAGTCCATTCAGGAGTGCCGGCAGGGTGGGTTCCCTCTGAGGGAGGACCCGCCAGCTCTCCCGGCTCAGGTTCAGACCCTGATGTCCCTGGGAGGCCAGCTCAGGCCACCTCCTTGGCTCCCCACCCAAAGAGGAGCAGAGAGCTGATGGCCAGCACCTGCCAAATCCCGGGGAGGGGCACTCCATGCCCGGCCCTGCTGGCCTGCGGAGCGCCCACGGCAGCGTCCCCATGGAACCTCCAGCCTGTGCGAGGATGGCATGATTAGCCCCGCACTCTGCGTGACGCTTCAGAGAGGCAGAATCTGTCATTACTAATTGGTAATTCTGTAAATTAGATGGTAAAGACAGATGTTCAGCATATTGGAAGAACAATGTCAAAGAATCAGGTTATTCTAGGAGGATCGCGGGTTGTTCTCCGTCGAGCGGCTCTCCACCACCTGCCGCCATGGGTGGAGGCCGTCTAGGCATAGGCCCGAGGCCCCCGGCCCCCAGGGCTCTCCAGGTTGCCAATGTCTGGGGACAGAGTTAGCTCACCACCAGCCTGGGAACAGGGAGCGCGCAGCCTGGGACAGTGCTGGACATCGGCCCGGCCATTCTGCCTTTGGGGTGCTCTGCCTGGCCTCCCCCTGGAGTCGTCCCTGAGCATGGGCGGGGCTGGGAACTATGGAGGAAGGAGGTTCTCTACTTCTGTTTTCTGAGAACTTACCATGAATGGGTGTTGACTTTCATCAGATGACTTTCCTTCATCGATTGATTTTGTCGTGTGATTTTTATTCTTTAGCCTGTTAGCATTGTATCAAACGCATCCCTGGAATATGACCACTTGGTCGGGACGTGTCACTCTTTGGATGTGTTACTGACGTTCATTTGCAATATTTTGTTAAGGAGTTTGTGTCTGTGTTCATGAGAGATATTAGTTTGTCGTTTTCTTTTTTGGGAGGCACCTGATCCCTGGGGCTGCCCTGCCCCCTCGTTTGTCCTTACTTCCTACGCCATCGCTTCTTCTCTGGGTAATGAATGGCCCTGACACCTGCCTCTGAGTGCATTACAGCCCTCTGCAGCGCTGGGACACAGGACAGGCATGGCCCTTTACAGATGCCCAGAGAAGAGGGTGGACACGGGGCAGGTCCACCCAAGTGGAAGCGACTTTGAATTGAGATGTGGAGAGAAGTCTCTCCATTCACTGGATACAGTGCAAAGGTCCGGGGGCAGGACTGCCATGAACACCAAGGGCTGTACCTAGCCAGTGCAGCTGAAGCACAGAGAGGACAGCGGGACAGCAAGAGAGGATGCCCGGGGGCAGGGCCCGTCCACTCTAAAACAACACAACCCAGGTACCAAAAGGGAAGTCCCAAGGGAAATATAAACTACCAAGGACACAACAATAATTAGAAACAAGGAAACTGCAGACCAATACCCCCCACGGATACAGACACAAAATCCCTAACAAAATACTAGCAACTAGAAGTTGGCAATATATAAAAAGTGTTACCATTGACTGGCTTTATTCCAGGGATGCAAGACTGATTTAATATTTGGAAATCAATCATTGCAATTCACCATGCTAAAGTCTAAAGAAAACACCACATGCTAATATCCATTTAAAAAAAAGTCATTTAACAAAATTCAGTACGCATTCTTGGTAAATTCTTAGTAAACTGAGAATAAAGGGGGACATTCTCACTTGATAAAGACTATCTATAAAAACTCTACAGCAAAATGATATTTAATGTTAGAACTCTGTAATCAATGTGAATTCTTTTCCCCACAATCAAGAACAAGTCAGGCTGGCTGCTCTCACCACTCTTGTTTACACAGTGCTGAGAAGTTCCAGCCAGTGCAATAAGGCAAGAAAAGGAAATAAAAATCACACAGCTGGGAGAGGAGGAAATGAGATTATCTCCAATTTCAGATGACATGACTGTCTACATGGAAAATTCCAAGGGATCTACACAAATTCCTAGAATGAGTGCAGGAATCCAGCAAGCTTGTGATGTACGAGACGAACATCAAGAATCAATTGTGTTTCTATATCCCAGGAATGAACAAGTGAATGCTGAATTAAAGAAACAAAACCATTTACAAGCATGCAAAAGTGAAATACTTTGAGATAAATCTCATGAAACTAGACAGGACTTTTATGCTGATCACCACACAATGCTGATGAAATAAACCAAAGAAGACTAAAATAAATGGAGAGAAGGACTCTGTTTATGGATTGAAAGAATAAACACAGTAGTGATGTGAATTCTTTCCAAATTGGTACTGAGTATTAATGCCATTCCTACCAGAAGATCCCAGCAAGATTAGTTTGTAGACACAGACAAGATCATTATAAAACTTACTTGAAAAACAAGGGCACTAGAACAGCTGAAATAGTTTTGAAACAGAAGAATAAAGGAGCTGTTCTATCCCATTTCAGGACTTACTGGGTGGCTATGCCAGTCACCACTTTGTAGCACCGGCAGAGGGATACATGGGGAAGTGCCTCAGAGCAGGGAGCTCAGGAACACCTGAACCGGGGCGATTTGCCACAGAGGTAACTCAGGCGGAAAGCGAGCCTCCCAGCAAATGTTACTAGGGCAGTCGGACACCCGTGAGCGATGGCACAAAACCCCCCAAAGAAAACACAAAGCCGTGACCTCCACCTCACACCTACAGAAATTAGATCAGAATGGACCGTTAAATTAAGTGTAAAAGGTGAAACTAAGAAACGTTCAGGAAAAAACACAGAAGACCTTTCGAAGCTAGGACGAGGCAAAGGGATGATGGGCCTGACAACTGTTATGATCTGGATCTAGAATGTCCCCTGGGAGAACTCGTGTTGACAGTGTGCCGTGTTCAGAGGTGAAATGATTGAGTCATGAGGACTCTGACCTCATCAGTGGGCAAGTCCATTGATGGAGTATTGGATCCATTGGGTGTTAAGGTAGGCAGATGGGGTGTAGCTGAAGGAGGTGGGTCACTGGGGTTGTGGCCGTGGGGACTGTGATAGTCAATCTTGACCTGATCATGACACACCCAAGATTATGTGATTTTGGGTATGTAACAGCAGATTAAACAGAAAGCCCTGCCCTGAATGTAGGCAGCAGGATTCTGATAGGTGCAGACTTAGATAAAAGAGGGAGAAGCCGCGTAGGGTGCGTGCGACTCTTTCCGAGGAAAACGCATCTGCTCTCGCCTGAGATCGTCGGCCGCCGGCTTCGCCTTTCTCCGAAGAGCTTCTTGATCTTCTCGGCCTCCAGCCCTTGGAACTGAAACTTCACCATCATTTCTCTGAAGAGCTTCCTGATCTTCACGTCTTGGACTGGGACTGAATTAGTGGTTGCTCCAATCCTAAGACTCCAGCTCTTAGATCGTTCGACCAGCTACTGGCTCCTCTGACTCCACGTGCAGTCAGAACCTGGGACTACATTGCTTCAAACTGTAAGCCCATCTGATAAATCCCTTTTTCAAATATACTCATTCTGTGTATTCTGTTAATCTAGAGAACCCTGTCCAATACAGGGACTATAGATATATATGTCCCTTGTCCCCTCTCCTGGCTCTGTCTCTCTGCTTCCTGCCACTGTGCCGAGCTCTGTAGACATGACCTAGCCTAATACGGACTGAAACCTCCAGAACCATGAGCAAATAAATCTTCCTCCCTCTAACTCATGGTCGTCAGGTATCTGGGGTCATGGCGGTGAGAGTGCGCCTGTCACGACACCCTAAACAGAACCCATGAAGGCAAGCACTGATCAAGTGGACTTCATAAAAGTCTAACGCTTAACGCTCTGTGAAAGCCCCTGGTAAGAGGATGAAAAGACAGTGATAGAGTAAGAGAAAATATTTGAAGCCACAGATCACAAAGGACTAGTATACACGAGGCACTCTCAAAGCTCCACAGCGGACTAAACCAAACGACCCACGTAAAGAATGTTCGGGAAGCACGAAGAGACTTCACTCCACAGAAGCTGCAGACGGAAAGCAAACAGATGGAAAGACCCACAGCACCGTTAGCCATTAGGGAAATGGAAATTAGACTCACGATGAAGCCGGGCGTGGCGGCGCACGCTTGTAATCCCAGTGCTTTGGGAGGCGGAGACTGGAGGATCCGGGTTCGCGGCCAGCCTCAGCTCTCTCTCTCTCTCTCTCTCTCTCTCTCTCTCTCTCCCTGTCTCTCTTTCTCTCTACTTAGTGAGGCCCTCTGCAACTTCGTGAGACCCGGTTTCAAAATAAAGTATAAAAAATAGGGCAGGGGGTGTAGTGCGGAGGTAGAACGCCCCTGCGTTCAATCCCCGGTAC
>PVJS01008594.1:0-52677 GCA_004027185.1 Glis glis
AAAAAAAAAAAAAAAAAAAAAAAAAAAAAAAAAAAAAAAAAAAGAATTGTACAGTTCACAGGCATGGCATATAAGGTCCCTCTCATTCTCTTAATGCCTCACAGAACCAGTTTCCAGGAGTTTCTAAGGCGTCCTGATCACAAGCAAGATTTCGTAGCCCAGTGGCAGGCGGATTTCAACTCTCTTCCTGATGACCTGTGGGATGACGAGGAAACGAAGGCTGAACTACACCAAAGAGTGAACGTAAGGACAGCGGTGACATCCGGGCTATGGTCACCACACTTGCACACACCTGGTCCTGCAAAACCCCAGTCTGTTCCCTTCCTCCTTGCATGGGTGTGAGGATGAGAAAGACAATGTTTTGAACTCTCACCCAGTGAGCTTTCCGCTTCCATCCATTTTCCTGTAAATGACATAATTTTGTCTTTATGGCTGAGTAAAACTCCATTGTGTGTATATGCCACATTTTCTTTATTCATCTATTTATAGACACCTACATTGGTTCCATAACTTTGGCCAATTTCTTAAAAAGTAAAAACTGTTGAATAGAAGATTATCTTTATTCTTAAGGTCTTTGAAACACATTAAAAATTTACAAATTTCAGCTGGGCATGGTGGCACACGATTGTAATTCCAGTACTTGGGAGGCTGAGACCAGAGGATCCAGCTTCATGGCCATCCTCAGCTACTTAGTGAAGCCCTCCACAACTTAGTGAAACCCTGTTTCAAAATAAAGAATAAAAAAATAGGGCTGGGGGTGTGGTTTGGAGGTAGAATGTCCCAGGGTTCAATCCCCAGTACCACTAAAAAAGAAAAAAAATTACAAATTTCAAAAACTTTTTAAATATAAAATATCTCACAATAAAAATTTAAGCAACAGGTTATGTGAATACATCCAATATTACATTTTTCTTCTTTCTTAATATTTGCCAACTGACTGTGTAAATATGTGAATATTTTCTTGTAATTTATATTTCTATTTTTGCAAAGTTGACCTTTTTTCCTAAATTTAATAGCAATTTATTTTTCTACTCCTGAAGCCTGTTTGTAATTTCTGCCCACTTTTCTATTGGAGTGTACTCTTTTTCTTATTGATTTCTATGACTTCTTTATCATCATTTATTTATATATGTTACAAATATATTTTGTTTGATATTTGCCTCAGATTTGAGGTGAGTTTTAACATGCAGAATGTTTTTAGTGTTTATGTAGATAAATTTTTCTTTATAGCTTCTTGTAGTTTAAAATACTTCACCTCAAAGTTATATCCAAGTATACCATGTTTTTAATACTTTTACAGTTTTATATTTTACTTTTAGATATTTAAGTTATACTGTTACTTTGATGGAGATGTCATTATGTCCACATATGAAGGAATCACTACCAACCTTACTAGTATGTACAGAATGTTCAGAGAGGGAGTTGGGGGTAGTGAGATATGGTTAGAAGGGAACCATACCATGAGATATTGTGTGCATATATGAATGTATCACTTTGAATCTCACTATAATGTATAATCATATTACACCAATAATATTCTTAAAAGGCTAATCAAATGGTGCAAAAAGACTTTCAAATATCAGCATTGAGTTGCATATATTATACATACATACATTTAGTTGTACATGATCTATATTATATATTTATATATCTCCAGTTGTAGTGGTGCACACCTCTCATCCCAGTACTTGGGAGGCTGAGACAGGAAGAGCGCAGGTTCCAGGCCAGTCTCAGCAACTAAGCGAGAGCCCCTTGCAAAATAAAAAAGGCTGAAGGTGTAGCTCAGAGATAGAATGCCCCTGGGTTCAATCCCCAGTATGTATAAATAAATAAATAAATAAATAAATAAATAAATAAATAAATAAATTTTCCTTTGGGTAGAAATTTTTGTATTAGAAAATATTTATGGATATTAGAAAATAACATATAGTTTCTACTTGGAAGGTTCAATAAGTTTTGGACAAATCAGTCTCACTAAAGATATTATAACTCTTTTTAGCATTGGATCCTCAGCAGGAGCATAGAATAGAGAAATTTGTAAAGTTAAAAAAAATGCCTTTGCTTCATGCCCTATGAATAATTAGAATTAGGTAGAATGAACCCTAATGTCACATTCACTTTTTAAAGCGTTATCGATGCTTCTGATCTAAACAATGCTGTTTTTTGCATATCTGTACCTGGATGATATTGCAGAATCTGATGCAAGTTAAAAGCTCCCGAGCCTCTCACATTTCCATCCATTTTCCCTGCCACCCTTTGGACGTACAGATTATAAGGCAGCAGCCATCATAGCTTAACATCGAGCATGTACTCTGTGTTGGCACTGTCTGATTTCATTCCACAGCAATGATCTGAGGTGGGAACTAGTCATGATCATGTTTTATAGGTGAAGAAATACAGCAAAGAGGTCAACACAGTAGGTGGCAGCACTGGGATCTGTGCCCAAGCGCCTGGCTCCCCATTAACCAGCTTCTGCGGTGTGCCGTTATTGGACATTTATATTGCCCATTTATAGTATAAAATAACCATTTTTGCCTCCAAAGTATTTTTCTCTCATGAATTTGACTTTTATTCTAATAGAAATCCTAGGAACCTTGCTTGATTTTTTATTCACATTTACTTTGCATACGCTTTAACATTTTACCTTTGTGTCACTTTGTGTTATATGAGTCTCAAATAAGCACCATATAAATTGAACTTAGGTTTTTAACCCAACAAAATATTTACAACATTTGTAAAGTGTACATTTTTACTGATTTTTGTCTACATAACCTTCTCAAGTCATGAGTCTTTCTGAAACCCAACCCACGTCTGATTATTCAGGAATATTTAGTAATTCCCTAATTCTTGCCAAATGTGATACCCAGCAATCCCTCTAGATAGGACCATGATAAATACTTATTGTTTTAATCCATTTTATTCCTAGTAATATTCCTTATCCTTGGGTTATTTCATTCCAATACTACGAGCATAATCAATGGTTGCACTATTCTGATTTTGCTAATTGGAACCCTGAGCCACAGAGATGATGTTATTGCAATGTTTCCATAGTGAGTTATTCAGTAGCAGGAAAAGAACTGGAAGCAAGATCTCCAGAGTCCTGCTTTTGTACCTTATCCTCTGCTGTATCCTTTCCTATATCTTTAAAAATATATTTGATGATAACAAGCCAGTATTTATTGAATGTCCCACAGAGCATTTGTGGATACACCATGGAGATCTTAAAATCAGCTCAAAAATGGCATATTGTTCTGATAAAAATAATTTTTGATATTTTCATTATATATACAGCCTTCACACAGTAACAAACCAAAATGCTAAGAGTTCAAATACAAAGTGTTCCATAAACACAGCATTACACAAGTAAAATTCTCTGTAGGCACTAGAATCAAACTGCTTGGGTTCAAATTACTGGATCCACCAAATTGAAGCTATAGGGAAAATTCTTAACCTCTCTCTGCCTCGGTGGTCTCCTCAGAAGTTTACCTAATATAGGGGTCAGGAGGTCAGCAGTGTAAAGCACTTAACATAATCTCCAACACATGAAAAATGTTCGATGAATCCTATTAGTGAGAAAACTGTCAAATTTGGAAGCGGCGGTATATACTAAATTAATGGGATATTTTATTAAATAATATTTTATTGGTATGAATAAGATTTTAATAATAGCTTTTACTAACCGAGGAATCATTGTGTGCTAAACACTGTGCTAAGTGCTTTACTTACACAAGAACATCTAAAAGGTAAATAGTATTATCCTCATTTTACAGATAAAGTAACTGAAGCAAAATATCATGTTGCACATCACTCAAGACCAAAGGTTCATATCTTGGCCCCACCACTTATTCAATGAGAGACTTGAAGAAAATATCCCCTCTGTGACTCAGTTTCCTCATCTGCAAAATGAATATAATAATAGCACCTGCCTAAAGTTGTTGTCAGGCATTATATGGGACAATACACTCATTATGCTCAAGCACACTGACACACATAGTAACCTGAACCTGTACAGGCTCAGTACCTGTAACCATTGCTATGTTATTATATTTATATATAAATTATAAACTATATAAATAAATATAGTATTTTCAAATTATCATAAATATTATTATATATAAATATGTTATACATTGTTATATTTATCACCTTTATTATTGCATAGACTCTGGCATATGGAAGAACTAGGATCTTTAAAAAATGTTATTGTTAGTTCTTTGATCCAAAGCTTATTTTTGGACCATCCCATTTGGCTCAGACAACATTTTTTGATGAATAACATGTAACATGTTCCACTTATGATATTAATCAACAAACTTATGCACTTGGTTTAAATGCAGCATTTTCCTCCATATCAATACACCATTTCTCCCCAAAAAAATTCACCAGAAGTATTTTTCAACTAAACAAATTTGCTGAGGAAAGACAAAAATTCATAAAACATAGCCATCCATGGATAATGTGACTAAAGGGGATTTGTGACAGATAAGGGCATATAATTTGAGAGTAGAAGCAAAATAATTACTGGTTGAATGAACAGATATAATACATGAGTACATTAGGTCTAAATTTTCTTTAGGGGCATTTTTGGGAGAAGCGAAGGATTTTTGGTTTATTATACTGAAGTAATTAGATCCAAGGTGCTCAAGCATAAGCATGCTTTTGTCTTTCCTGCTCAGGATCTGCGAGACCGCCTGTGGGACATTTGTGACGCCAGGAAGGAAGAGGCAGAGCAGGAGCGGCTGGATATCATTAATGAGAGCTGGTTGCAGGACTCTCTGGGAATCACCATGAACCACTTCTTTTCACTGATGCAGGTGAGAGCAGCAGGTGGCAGCGACACACACTTCCCTCCGCAGCCAGGTCCCTCATGCACAACTCCTCCGGGACTGTGAGGGATCCCTGCAAGGATCATCTTGCTTGTAACACTCTGCCTGGTACACATTCCAGCTTGCCAAGAAAATCAGCTGACCCAAACCATTTTTACCCCGGTCAAACAAGCACCCAATCTAGAAGCGTCCCAAGCAGCTGCTCACCAGCTTTGCTTGCAGGTGGCCTGGATATGTAGAGAGAGACCACAGAGATAGTGTCTGCAACTGAGTTGTTTACCTTGGTCAGCCTCTCAGAAACCCCAGTGGCCAGCCAACCCCAGGAAAGCAGTCCTGCTTCAATATGTGGGCTAGATCAGACCCAGCAGGCATTCGATTCCTGAAAATAAAATATTTTCCAGTATGTATTGGAAAACTAGACTGTTATGGTGGAAGCGGCACTGTGGGCTCTTTTCCTTGATCCAAATAAAATGTTGAATCAGGAAATTAAAACTAATAGGCAACTTGGTTGCAGCTTAAAGAAAATTTTATTACAAATTATAAAGCAAGAAATAGAAAGGGAAGAGAAGAAAAGCAGTGTGCCTGGGAGATACTCCAGAGAGCCCGAAAATTGAGTTATCCCCCGCCCCTCAGATCCCGGTCCTTAAATACAGTTTTCTTACTGGTATGTTCTTATAGGCATCACCAAGGCAACGGGCTAGTAACTCATTGTTTAGTCGAGTGGTAGTTATACTTACTAAGTGCAGGGGTCAATAATCTACCCATTTTCTACCTCTATTGCATTGGGCTGTATTGGTTGCCCATCAACTATGGGTGCTTTGAAGTAACCCATGGCATTTACTAAGGCTGGGTCACAAAGAATAGGAGGTTAACAGAGGCACTAGTTGTAGCCAGTGCAGCTGTGTGTAATCTCTAAGAGCAGGGCATAAGGCCCTTGCTATCTTTACAGCCAGGCAGAGACACTGTGATCTTAGGGCTCTTAGTTGTTTCTGTATATCTCTAAGGCTAAAGGCTCTAATTGTCTCTACTGCTTCTAAAGCTAAAGCCTTTGTCTTTACATTCTTACTATGGATTAATCATTAGGACAAAGGGCAGAGAGAGGGGAGGAGGAGCTCTGAAGTAACAGGTCAAGCTGCCACCTCTCCCTGCCTGAGTGCCTTTTACATTTTATTAGAAATCAATACCAGAGCAATTTTCCAATACCGGCACAGAGACTATTCATCAGATAAACCTATATTCGCAGCTTATTAAATAAAAATTGCATGGGGCCAGATAAGAAGACAGGTATCAATATTATTCTGATACACTTGCCAGCAACAGGGGAGATAGCACAGACCAGTTTTGGTACCCAGCCCTGCCAAGACAAAGTGCTGGAAAGCTTTTGAGAGCTGGAGCCCTGTGGTGGGTGAGGAGGGGTCATAGGCCATTCTTGTTTGCTAATTGGCCTTATTGAAAGGAAAAGGAAACTTTTTCCTACCTTTAACACAAGAGGTAGTTTTACAAGGCAAGAGGCAAGGCACCTGCCCTCACCAGAAACCTAGTGGCACTGTCTTCCCTGAGTCCCAATAACACTTCAAAGAGATGGTAGTCAGGTCTTGAAAAAGACATTCCTGGGCTGTAAAACTGATAAGATGTTTTATAAAAGATTCACAAAGAAAGGATTTACAACAGTGAGTTTTCTAAAGTACTCTAAATGCTCTAAGAGCAAGGTCAGGGGCCTAGAATCATGACGAAGCCTGTATAAAACTTAGTCAAGCTGAGTGGAGTATCAAAGCTGTCTTGGTCAAGCAGTGCCTCTGTAAAGTATTTTTCCTAAGAGAATAACGGTAAAGATGGAGAAAGAAAAAGGGTACATGTCTGACTTTCAGTTGATTAACTTACAAGAGGAGATGCTGCAGGAAATGAGAATATTTATCTGGTCATCTCTAGAGCTAGAGCACAGTAGGTCTTCAACAAATGCTTGTCTAAAATATGATCAGTGAATGCTGGGAATTCCGGCCTTCAAAGGTACGGAGGCAGGCTGGACCACAGGAGGCTGAAAAGTCAGCAGAAACCTGAGGGGAAGGCATGGCCTCCTTGATTACAGTGGTCTCCCCTAAGCCAGTTTCATTTTCCAAAGTATTAGTTACCTTCTGTCAACTGTGGTCCAAAAATATGTTTTTTTGTTTTTGTTTTGTTGTATTTTTGTTTTTATTTTTTTTTTGTTCTTGTTTTGAAACAGGTCTTCCTATGTTGCCCAGCCTGGCCTCCAACTCCTGGGCTTAAGCACCCCTTCAGCCTCAGTTTCCCAAATAAATAGCTGGGACTACAGGCTTATGCCAACATGCCTGGTGGTCCAGAAACATTCAATGGAAAATCCTAGAAATAAACAATTCACAAACTTTAAATGACATACCATTCTGAGTATCATGATAAAACCTCTTGCTATTCCACTCTGCTCCATCTCACCAGGGATGGGAATCATCCCTCTGTCCAGAGCATCCACACTGTATATGCTACCCTCCCATTAGCATCTAGGTTATCAGATCAACTATCATGGTCTTGCAGCACTTGTCCTCAAGTAACCCTTAAGTAGTAGCCTAATGTTATATCATAATGCCTGTACCATTCATCTCACTTCCTCTCATCACATAGGTATTGTATCATCTTACATCATCAAAAAAGGGTGAATACAGTAGTATAACTGATACTTTCAGATACAGTTCACATTCACATAACTTCTCTTACAAAATATATTTTATAAGTGTTCTATTTTATACTAGCTATTATTGTTCATTTCACTGAGTCTAAACATTATTGAAGGTATATATGCATAGGAAAAATCATAGTATATATAGGGTTTGGTACTACCCATGGTTTCAGGCATCCACAGGGGGGCTTGCAATGTATCTCCCCCAAATAAGGGGAAACTACCATACTAGCTCTGAGATCCCTGTGGGGGATTTAAAGAAGTTAGGAAGGCAGGACAAGGTAAACATATGCAGGAATGTTAGGAATCTGGACTGGGAAGAGAAGACAGAATTCAAGAGTTCACATAAACCAGAGGACAGAGCTGAGGCATAGCCAGAAGGAAGGTCAGATCCCTGAGGCATGGGTTGTGGAAAGGATTAAAGTTAGGTGCCCAAGCAGCCAAAACCAGTCTGGGTAGCATCCCCAGGATGTCAGTTTGAGCAAGCAGAGGTCAAAAGCTAATGGCAGAAATAGCTGAAATCCAATAATGAAGCCATAGAGAAGAGAGAATGTTTGTGAATCATTCTCATGAGCGCAAGCCATACATGACTCTTTGGGAAATGATATGGCTTTTACATTTCAGCAATAACTAGATTTAAGGCTTTCATCCTGAGATACTGAACCAATGTCCAACACCAGCTAGAAGAAAATAAAATAAGAGAGACAACAGTAAAAGCTAATGTTTTTTAAGTCCTCACTGTGTACATGCCAGGTACTATTCTAAGGACTTTCAGGCAGAACACATTAATTAAACCTGGACCAAGTGTGACTACAGAACCAGTACCTCTGCCTGACCAACTTCTGTGTCACCAACATTGTTCAGATAGTCAAAGTTTCACCAGATAGAACAGAGAGCTTTATTCTGCCCAGATCAATGGCATCCCATAAAAAGACAAGGGAAGACATGGCAGGAGAGCAGGTTTCAGTTCAATTGTGGAAGAAAAAGCCTATTGATTAGAATTGCCCATCAAATAACAGAGCTGAAGCTTACATGTTTGTGCAGGACTGAGGGGAAGTTTGTGGAGAAAGTCCTCAAGAGCCCATGGTACTGGCAAGATAAGTACTTCCCGAAGTGGGATCCATGGAATACTAGTCCCCTAAAATGTTTAGCAAAACAAGGACTCTAATGGAATGACTTTGGAAAGTGCTATGTAACTCTACTCTTCCCTCTCTGTGGGAGATTAACAAGCATATTGACATATTTAGATACTGAGATGCTTTGCAGTGGAAAGAATCCTTTTAAGTTAACCCAGCATTTCTGAAACAATTTGACCTTGGAAAGTTTTTATTAGTTTCATCCTGAAAATGGTACTCATTAATACCTATAGGGCAAGTTTTCTACACAACTAAGATGTTATGATAAATAAGAAATAAGAGAGCATAATTTAATAATTATAAATGTGAGAGGAATCTTAGTTAATTCTTCTTATATGGGAATCCTAGATATGGTATGGCATCTGATTCAGATTTAGCCATATGCTAGAATAAAATTATGCTCTTTAAAATAAACTAATCTTTTATATAGATTAATCACTATAAACTGGATATGGTGGTTAATCCCAGTACTTGGAAGGCTGAGACAGGAGGATCACAGGTTCAAGGCCATGCATGCTAACTTAGCAAGACCCTGTTTCACAATAAAAAAAAATAAAAAGGTTTGGGGGTGTAGGTAAGTGGAAGAATGCCCCTGGGTTCAATCCCCAGTACCACACACACACACACACACACACACACACACACACACACACAAATAATCACTAAATAAAAATGTAAGCCTAAGGCACAGGTACTAGCAGTCCCAAATACCAGTTGTTTAAAATAGGCTGCACTAAACCTAATCATATCTGAAGACTTCAGTTCCCTGAGTAAAGGAGGAAATAATTTCCTGGTTTCTAAGTTTATTTCCCAAATAATATAATGCTATTGTTTAATAACTAACAAATTTTTTAATCTCTCTGCACCCTTCAGTTCACCAAAGTTATTTGTAAATATCCAATTTATATTGGGATATTTACAATAATATCCCAATATTTACAATAAATATCCAATTTATATTGGATATTTACATTTGAGTACAAATGTAAATTGGATTTACATTTGCATCCTGTTTGTTGTGAATGTGGCATTGTGCAAGTTCTTGTGGGTCTGTTTTTAAGACTCATTTTCTCTCCACAGTTTCATCAAACCTAAGCATGACAGGGGTGAACTCATACTGTCAAACCTTGAGATGAGTCCATAGCTGAGTATTTTAAAACTCAATTGGTTTCTTTGCAAGAAAAAAATATTTAGCTTTCCTAATCATTTCAAAATACTAGCTTAAAAATCTACTTAAGTGTATATTTATGCTCAAAAATTAAGGAGACGATTTAAAATAAGTTCTATAATTTCAAATAATAGGTGAATGTTAATTTTATTTTAAAATAAAGACCTGAATTCACCAATTTAATTTCTTTCTGTTTCTGTCATTTAGCTAGAAATGTTTAATAATGCAAATAACAACTTTCAGAAGCAATTCAGCTTATCTTTTTCTTTATCCAAAACAATCCTATCAAACCTGCTATCTTTGCTATATAACTACAAAGACTACAATGATGCAAAACCAAGACATTTCTTAGTTCTCAGCTGCCAATATGGCAGAGTAAGACTATTTCTGAGTGTTTTATGAAATCAATAGTAACATAATTGCTTGACAAATGTAGGAATCCCTTCATAAATGTCCTTGGGTTAGATTCAGCTCAAGGCTTTGAACACTAGATCGGTTTTGTTCTTTTTTAAAAAGATGCTTTCTGTAAATAACTGGATGCCATGGAATACATCTGCATTAGAGGTTCAATATTTAGGCCTTAGATGCTGGTTTAAGCAGCCCCACCAACTAAAATAAAGTCTGGAGTTGATGTTTACACTACCAAAATGAAGCACAGATTTGCTAAATGGTCTAATACCTAGTGGGAGAAAACCTTTGGGTCTGCATTTGTAGTATTGATGCTGCACAGGGTCTCATTGAATGTTCATTTCAACACAAGTGTGCCACAAAGGAAAATGCCCTGAGCTGATAGGAGGTTACCACATGCACATAGCTGATGTTCCTCTTGCCATCAATGACTCTCTGCTGCTCCATTTCCCTCACGATACTGACTGGCAACCCCAGCAAAGGAGTTTAGCTGTAAGCTCTGGTGGAATTATCCCCCTGCCATACACACTGACCAAGAGGGAAACTGTGGAGCTAGAACTATTCATTATCACATTATGTTACTGTTTATCATGTCGCTACAACTGGTTTATTGTGTCCTACTGGAGCAGAGCCTGGTCTTGTTCTTTGGTTTTGTATTTGTATATACAGCAATTTTAGCATACCCTAACTCAACTAATGTGTTGCCTATGACAAAGAAAACATGCCAGTGTTTGTTATGCATTGATTGATTGACTTTAGAACACAGGAAGAATTTCTGATATCAAAATAATGGATAATATGCACTACTTCAAGTATTATGCATGCTGTGACCTTTTTTCATAATATCAACAAGCATAAAAATGTTATCTTGTTAAGTGGAATCATGCTCAATAAGTACAGAGCACAAAGTCATTAGTTATCTTTAAGTTTTATGAAAAATTTAGATATATACATATAGCCAGGGCTCTTTCTTAATTTCCAGGAATTAATTTTCAGCCTAAATGTTTTCTAAACAGTGCTTACAGAGTCTTATGTAGGAAATATGTACAGATGAGTCTTTCTTGGGTATTAACTCTCACATTCACTATTAAAGGCAGAACTGAACCGCTTCCAAGATACAAAGAGACTGCTTCAAGATTATTACAGGGCAATGGAATGCAAAATTCCAGTAGACAACAATAAGAAATCTACTCGGATTCCGTTGGTTCAACTGGACGGTAAAGACATTTCAGAAAACCAGCTTAGGTAAGGCTGGCCATCACATGACACTGTAACTGTGTTGAACATAAAGCTCTGTGATTTCATTAGCATTAGTGATTAATTATCACTAATAAAAATATCAAAATCATTTTTCTACAAATCTAAAACCCAAAAAAGCTCTAAAAATGAACTTTTCTCTAACTTCAGTGTGTCATTGACTTAAGAGTCCTAATATGCATTTTTTATTCTTTTGTGGCAGAGTTATACATGGTTATTATGGGGGGCCTCCACAGATTCTGCTGGGGGTATTAGAGAATATCTGATCTATATAAGGTCTGAAGTCTGAAACACTTTTGGCCCCATGGATCTCTAGTAAAGAAGTATGAACCTCTACCAGTTTTCTGAAAGGAACAAAGCAGAGTGTGTGTGTGTGTGTGTGTGTGTGTGTGTGTGTGTGTGTGTGTTACTATGTAAATGAAAATGGAAGGGGTTATGAGATTTCTTCTTTTACAGATAGGAAATTGACAAAGACTCAGTCACATTTGATTCTGATGTCATAACTGATTTATTCATAGTCTAACATCAGAATCCTATATGGTAGGATGGAAGAAAAATTATATTTTTAGCCAAACAAGTTCTGTGTAATATAAAAGTTTCTAAAGAATTGTTTTTAATAGACATAATGGGTGGGGGTAGTGGAAGGGCAAGATCCCAAACTCTGAGAAGCTATGAACAGATAGAAAATGTCTTCAAGAAAAGGGGGTTGGGAGTGGTGGTAATTCCTGTGGTGTGGCTTCCAAACATAAAACACTAAAAGACAGCTTTTTAAACTTACTTTTGTAATAATTAAAAGAAACAAAAGTAACTAAAATAGAATTCAAAATCTTTTAGAAGTAACTGAATTAGTTAAAAATAAATTGATAAAAGACAAGGAAGAGTTAAAATATATTTTCTCATAACCAATAAGCAGGGTTTTTTTCTTTTTGAGAAAAGAAAAAACTGTAGACATGAAGAAGGGGAAAATGAAGAAGTTTGATTTTTTAAAAACAATATATATTAAGTTTAAATGTTAAATTTAGGTCTCAGAGATGAGAGATCAGCTATGTATTTTATATTGAAAGTAGTATACCTTTTTGTTTTTTACAAGCTTGCTCAGTGAATGCAAGTGATAGGAGTTGCACAAACAAAATGTAGGATGGTGAATATATTTTGAAGTCAGACAAATCTGGTTTGAATCCTTGGTCTGTCACTTATTAACTATATATCTAAATAGGTTAAGATGCTTTACTTATCTGGTCAAATCACTCCAACTCTTTTTAAGCCTCAGTTTATCTGTAAAGCAAAGTTGCTGTGAGGATTATAGAAAATAAAATCTACAAAGCAATGGGACTGTATTGGGGAATCAGAAGACTTGAGATTTAGTCCCAAAGACACTCAATAAATGGTGACTACTATTGTTATTACATAATATACAATGCACTCTTGTACATATACAATATTTTAATCATGAGTATTACATTCTCTTGCTTTGTTTTTTGTACCACCCCTTGTTCCCAAAAGGATTTGAGATGACTTGAACACAATAGGGTTGATGCAACCATCTGAGGTCCACCTTTTCTCTCCCCAGACTTCTTCCATCTAGTATAATCATATCCTTGTCAGGCCCATTTGTGCACAAGAATACATTAGAGGGAAAGCATGTACCCTGTTCATGATGCAAATACAATAGAAATCTTCAGCAAGCTGCTGAAAGAGAACTTTGAAATAAAGAAACAATAAAATGTCCAAAGGCAATATGAACCATCAGAGCCATCAAAAGAGGCCAACTTTCAAAGTCTAAAGTGACAGTGCATTCTGTTCTTAGCACAAAATAGCAAGTCATGGGGAAGCTATTAATGTTGGTTAGTAGAAGAAAACCAGCAAGAGAACAGCCAGTTCTTATTTTCTGCAGAACATCTCTGCACAAAGTCACTTCAAATCACTGCTGTTGCTATCTGCTAGAACAATCAGTCAGTATGTCAACCAACCAACCAACCAACCAACCAATTGACCGCAGTTTCTGCAACATACATAAACACCGTGTTGAGCATTTTTACATAGCTTGTCTACTTTATTCCTCCCAACAGCCCTATAACAATAATAATAGTATAATAACATTATTCATAAAAATAGTAGCAACTATTAATTTGTTGCTAATGACTAAGCAGTACTAATAATATTATTATGTTTTCATTATGCTGAGGCTATTTATTTGAATTATGCTAAAAGCTTCAGAAAGTCAAGTGACATGCCAAAGTTCATATCTACCAACAGTAGCAGAGCTACCTAGACCAGTTTTTTTCAAGTAAATGAATTCTAAACCCACATTATTTTTCTAAATGGCATGCCACCACTGTTGTACTACAAAGCGAGGTGTTGGAAAATACATGTTGCATCGTATTAAATGTCCAGAGATGACTACATGAACTTTACCTTGTCTTATTGGACACATGAACCACAGTTGAACTGGAGTGATGATGATTTGCATTATTTGATAATTAAAATGTAATTTAACTTGTGGGTAGATGAGCAGTGGATCATCAAGACATTGCCTTTATAAGCATATGAGGCCGTCAGAATTTTAGGCACTGTAGAATAGAGTGCCAAGTTCAAGAAACCTTGTCCAGTACTTCAAGACAAGACCAAGCAAATGGTTTGCTGGAGTTCACGGTCATCTTTTCGAATCACTGCTGTGTCCTCCAGCAACTTGAGCCTACAAAACCAAATGCTATTCCCATTATTGACCTGACTCTTAAAGTTTTAACAAAGGTATCCTTAGAATTGCTCTGTCCCTATTCCTTCCCCAAGTTCAGAACTCTTACACTTTCTGTCACCAAAGGACAATCCCAACCCTTCAATAAACAAACAAACAAACAAATAAATAAATAAATAATAAACCTTGTGGATCTCTCTCTGCTTCAGTTAACCTTTGAGATCCTGGGATTCTTCAATGAGAGCATATTCTCATGGAAAGAGGACATTTCTACATGGTTGAGAGAAGGCCAAAGGAGAGCTTAATGTTATGTTCCCACCACATTGGCAGAACAGAGAGAAAAGCTGCACCATCTTTACTGGAGAGGGGAGGGCGTCTGGGGCTCCTACCTGCCCATGCCCACCACCAGCACCCGTTGCCTCTGTGCCAGAGCCCTGCTCAGACCTCGCCTTAGCCATACCCTCCTATTCACGTGATCACTTCCTGATGCCAAATGATGCTAGTCATCCCAAAGAAGAAATGCACAATTCTGTTCAGTTTGTTTGTTTTTTATGACTGATTCATTTCTCTTCAGAAGCCCTGGTCAGATTTAAAAATTCTGTTTCTTCACAACCACTGTCATTTAATCCTCCTCTTTATAATTAATGAGAATTAAAACTGAAAATGGTATTTTGTTGTTTGTTTCGCATTTCCTCTTTTAAGGAGACATTCAGGACCACAGAAATTTGAATTCAGTGTTTTGTAATCTTTTCCCCATTAAAAAAATCCCCCCAGAGCTGGGTGTGGTGGTGCACACTTGCAATCCCAGTACTTAGGAGGCTAAGACAGGAGGATGGCAGGTTCAGAGCCAGCCTCAGCAGTTTAGTAAAACTGCCAGCAACCTAGTGAGACCCAGTTTCAAAATTAAAAAATAGAAAATGTCTGGGGTGTAGCTCAGAGATAGAATGCCCTTGGGTTCAATCCCTGTACCACACACAAAATAATAAATAATAATAATTATTATTATAATAATAAAGAATTCCCAGGAAAACTTTGAAAATGGAGATAAAAGCAAGACAACAAAATTCACAACATAACCTGATCACAAAGACAGAATTCTGTTAAAAAAATCTTTATATTTCTCTGTTTATTTTCCAAAGAATTCCTCTAATTCCTCGAATATCTATTTCTCCGGAAACATCAGTGCCCAAACCCAAAGTCAAAACAATACTGAAGGACAAGGTTGATTACTCACTAGAAAATGTAGAGTTCAACTTTGAGTCAGACGAGAAGCTGGTGATGGACACCTGGCAGCAGGCTTCTCAAGCGATCTCTCACATGGTAAGCAGTGCTCTTGCTATTACATTTGCTGTCGGTGATTCCCATTCACTCTGTGCAAGATTGGTAGTGTGCTATAAATAGAAAAGTTATACAGTGTTCTCAAGTATTATAGAAATTCATGCCTTCAACAAGTTGTTTTTCTTTTTAAGAAATAGGAAATGCAATGATTCCATCAACAAATATTTAAGATCGTGAAAGAAGTGGACCAAAGCTCAGATTATTTTCTGCTTGGGCCAGGGTTCCAAGTTCAGGGCCTAAAGGGCCAGACAGAGAAGGTTAATGAGGCAGGAGAAGTATAGGACAGTGGGGGGTTAGGGGTGGGGACACTGTAGCCACTAGAAATCATACCTGGTGCTACTCTGCTCTGGCCAACTTTGCCATTCGAGAATCAGGCTCAACATGGCCAGATTTTCCATTTATCCAAGAAAAGCCAGAGATTCAAATTTCTATGTGAAACTACTGATTTTAATAGTAAGAAATGAAATCAAATTCTAAATAATACTTGACAGAACCATATAAAAAACACGACTGGCACATAGGTTCCTAGTATCCCACCTCTCTGCTGGGCATTTTCCCTGAATCGCCTGTGGGGTAAGTATCATTATCATCTTTACAGTGGAGGACTAAAGTTCAGAAAGGTTTAGAACTTGCCCAAGATCTCCCAGCAGGTAAGTGTCAAAAGGAAATTTGAACCTAGATCTAGAACTTCAAAGTTTATATCATTTTCACCCAAATCAGAAGGGAAAGGGAAAACATACAAATGGATTTCACCCAAGCAGAGACCCCACATCATGCAGAAGACACACACAGAGTTTAACTGGGATGACCGCTGTTCCCTGATCTGCCCGGTCCTGGGTCCACACACGTGGTTTCTGCTTTCCTTCTGTGTCGACCCTTCATTGACTTTCCCTGAAGTGCCCCATTCAAAGGAAAAGCAGGGTCGACTTTCCAAAAGACTCTGTGAGAGATGCAGAACAAGGGCAGGTTGGATATGTCCATCCTCTCTGGTCCCCTGGGCCTCTGGGCTATTTTCTTTCTGACTGTCTCACGTCTCTTGCAGCAGCCCTGGGTCTCCCTTGTTTTCCCCTCTTTTGTTCGTTCTCCTTACTTCTTTCCTCTCTCAAAAGTAATTGTAAATGCCTCTCGTTTTGCCTCTCATTTTCTTGCAGCTTTTTAAAACATTTTAGTATGGATTTAGACACATAAGGAAAATGCATGAAATGTAGTCACAGGGCCTGGTGGACTCGCCTAAAGGAAATACCCACAGTCTGCACCTGCCAAGTCCTTGCACCGCTTCCCAACCCTTACCCGCTCTGTCCCCACTGTCTTGCCTTTATAGGAATCATTTCCTTGATTTTCTTAAGAGCTTTATTACCCAAGTCAGTATCTCTAAACAGTTTAGTGTGGCTTGGCCTGCCTTTGAACTTTAAATAAATAAGGAATACCTTTTGTCTCTTTGGTGGAACATTATTGGTGGAATTCGTCTCATGTTTTTGAATATAACTATAGTCTGTTCATTTTTGTTGCTGTGTAGTATTCCATTGTGTGAATACATGTTAGTTTATTTAACCAAGCTGCTACTGACACATTTTGGGTTTCCAGTTTGATGCCATTATGGACACTGCTGCTAGGACTGTTCTTGTACATGTCCACCAGAACCTCTGAGCATGCACAACTCTTTTGTAAATATCTTAGGAGTATGTACTATCTTCTACATCAGGAAAGAATACTTTGGCTTTCACAGGAAAATATATATATATATATATATATATATATATACATATATATATATATCCACACACACCATTGTTCAATAAATATATAAATCTCATTGTTTACATATAAAATTATACAACTTACCTTATAATATTGTCTATATTTCAAAATAAACATAAATCATTAATTACATGTATAATACATATACATCATCATTTAACCCTTATTTTTCTTCATTGTATTTTTTCTCCTTCTTTGGATTATCCAGAGTTAAGATAAAAGCCCCCACTATGAGGGTGAACTTATTAATTTCTATCTGTAGTTTTGTCAATATTTGTCTCACATACAGGTGAGACAATGAAATCGGTTATATACAAATTTTAAATTGTTAAATATTTCTGGTGAATTGAATATTTTCTTAATATGAGATCATCTTTACCTATAATGTTTTTTGTACATTATATTTGAGATATTGTTTACAGGTCTTTTTTTTTTTTTTTTGCAGTACTGGGGATTGAACCCAGGGGCATTCTACCTCCGAGCTACACCCCCGGCTCTATTTTTTTTTTTTATTCTTTATTTTGAAACAGAGTCTCACTAAGTTGCAGAGGGCCTCACTAAGTAGCTGAGGCTGGCCAGAAACCTGGATCCTCCCTGTCTCAGCCTCCCAAGTACTGAGATTACAAGGGTGCGCCACCATGCCCGTCAGGTCTTATCTTTTCATATCCTTTAATCTTCAACCTTTTTGTATCTTTTCTTTCTTCCCTTTTCCTCCTTTTTAAGTTTGGAAGTAATGTATTCTATTGCCATTCTATTAGTGGTTAGTCTAGGAATTACACCATTAATTATTAACTTATTGGTTTATTATTTAGTCAATAATTCATGGTGTTTTTCCTAGGGTGTTCACTAAGTGAATTATTGTGTGTTATTTCCAAGCTAACATAAGGGGAAAAATGAAATAATTTAAAATATTCAATACCAAAGAAACGAGGGACATGCAATGTAAATATAAAACACATAACAAGATGGCAGGTTTATTTCCCAAATATATCCACAACTACATCAAATTAAAAAGTGAAAAATGATCCAGCTACAAGGAAAAAATTATTAGATTTTTGTGTGTGGGCGTGTGTGTTGAGGGGGTGCTAGGGATTGAACCCAGGGGTGTTCTACCTCTTTTCTACACCTCTAGCCCTATTTTATTTTTTTATTTTGAACCAGGGTCTCACTAAGTTGCAGAGGGTCTCACTAAGTTGCTGAGGCTGGCCACAAAACTGCAATCCTCCTGTTTCAGCCTCTCAAGTACTGTGATTACAAGCATGTGCCACCACGCCTGGCCCCCATTTTATTTTTTATTTTGAAACAGGGTCTCACTAAGTTGCTGAGAGTGGCCTCGAACCTGTGATCCTCCTGTCTCAACCTCCCAAGTACTGAAATCATAGGAGTGTGCCACTATGCCCGGCATTTTAGGTTGTTTTTTAAAAGAGGCATACGATGCTTATAAGGAAATAAGAATGATCCTTCATTATTGAGCCAAAGGGAAAATGACATAGTGTGATTATTGTCAGTACTCACCATAGAATTCCAAACCCTTGACATAGAGTCCTAGAGGCTCAGCCCTCAGTATCGTGGCCAGAACCAACTCATCCAACCCTCTTATCAACTGGCTAGATGCGCTTGCTCCATTTTTCATGGGCATTACCAATGTCAATGCTGTGGCTGCTGCCATACATCTCTCCTCCTTCCCTCTGCTTCAATCTTGTACCTTCTTTAAATCATCAGAACTAGTACCTGCCTGAATTCCTGACCAGCTAGATACCTGTTTCCTGAAGCCCCAGCCTTCCATGACCATAAGCTGTCCCTATCCTTATAGGACTATCGCCTATCCCACACATTTGGCTCTAAGTATCCAGGATAGTATTTATAATTTTGATCTTGTTAGTTGTTTTCCAAATACTTACCTAGATTCTTAAACTTTTCATATCCCCTAACTTAGCATAATGCCCACATGTTACCTAATACTAGGTGCTAGATACAGTCTTGAGATGCTGCTGCTAAACTCACAATGCCGATGTCAGTATTAAAGATGATGATAATGACAGTGATGATCAGCACGAAGACCCCATAAGTAGCAAGCTCCAGAGAATGGAAGGCCAGATGTAGGAGCTCCAAAAAATATGAATTATTCTTATTGCTAATTGAAATGCATAAACATAACCCATAAATCTTATGTATCCCATTAAAATTAGTGGGAAGTGAAACTTTAAAACATTATAGTTTTTAAACACTATAAAAAAGAGAACTGACTACATCTCTTGATTAACCTGTGTGATTTTTATATACTTTTATTGGTGCATTGTAGTCTCACATCATAATGTAGTTTAGAGTGATAGGGACATGCATGCACACAGCACTTGGTGAGCTTTCCCCTGGCTCCCTTCCCACTCCCTCCCTTTCCCCATACATCATACTAAGATTGGCACTGGTATTCTCACGAATGTACATAATGTGTACAAAATGTCAATAGAAGTGTTTTAACCTGTGTGATTTTAGAAAAATCTCTTGACTTCTCTTAAGTTTTCAATTTCTTCTCTATAACATGGAAGGTATCCTTGAATGGTTGAAAAGATTCAATGAAATAATGCATATGAAATGTTTTAGAAACCAAAAATATAATTGATTAATTTATTAGACATTTATTTAAAGTAGTACCATTTTCTTTTTGGACCTTTTAAAACATCACAAGAAGCATAGGAAAAGCGGGCTGTTCAGTAGTTGATATTATGAACAATTATATATGAATCCAGGTTTTTATGTTCCTAATAGACATTATGACTTTGATGTCACATTGATCAAAGGCAAACAAAAAACAAAAAGTGTTCATGGTTTTAGCTTAAACCCTCTCTTTGGTAGAAAACAAATGTTTAGGGAACTGTGAGTTCCAAATGAGACAGGTGCAATTCAATGAATTGATGTGGGGAAAACAGCACTTTTACCAAGAGCTACCCATTTAGTATGCTATGTTAATTTTTAGCAAAACTTTCTTCTAATTAGTAGGTAGGCAGTGATTTCAAAGAAGTCATATTTAATGCCTACAATGTCAAGGTATTATGTTTAAAGTTCTCTCCAGCTTTAGAACCTAGATTGCTGAGTGTATTGTAAATTATGTTAATTTTTGAAAGAGACCCAGAGGTCTTTGAAGGAAGTGGACTAGAAAAATGCAGATTATGATAATCATCATCATCATCATGAGGTTGTTTAGCAAGTAGATAAATCCAATTTTAAAGGAAATTGCTAACTTACCATGCTTTGCAAGAACAGATTCAAAAATGAATTGCTTGCAATTTAGCGGGGAATGTTAACAAGCCTGTTTTCAGCTTTACCAAGAACTTGAAAGTACAGTATATAGCATGAAATCCATTTTTATCAAAAGGGCATCTCTGAACAAAACAAAAAAAGCTTATTCTCTGAAACTTTTCTGGATCCCTCCAAGGTGCTGCTGATATTTAAGAAGGTGTGGGTTCATTCTGTGGAATATGATTATTTTAAAAGGAAGTCTGCCCACGAATAAACATTTACTAGGCATTCCCTGTGAACATAGTACAAGTGCCCAAAGCTATGGAGAACAGAAAAAAGTAGGAATGGAGCTTATCTCCGGGGAGCAGGCAAACCCATTGGAGGGCGGAGTGAGACGTAACACTCATGGGACAGTCACATGCTAAGCCATGAAGTGTGGCAGGAATTTGGAGAAGGCAGAAACTGACTGGTCTGTCTCACCCCAAGACTAGAAGGGCCTTGCAGGTAGACAGTGTGCCTGTTATCTTTCTATTCACCTCCACTGATCTTTCTCTTTCTCTTTCTCCTTCCTTTCCCTCACCTATTCTCCCCAGAAATAATATCAGGCTTGGACCCAGTAAGCACTCGAATGAGTAAATAAGCCCTCATTGACCCCCGTGTCCTCATCAGATGCTTTACTGAGGCTCAGCCCTCCATATCCTGGCCAGTACCAACTCACCAAACCCGCTCATCAACTGACTGGATGGCGCCTGCTCCGTTTTTCATGGACATTACCAATTTCAATGCCATGGCTATTGCCATATGCTATACGTTTTCAATTCATTTCATTTCAATTTCAACTCATTTCAATCAGCATAAAGTTTTCAATTATATGCTGCTTCTGCCTCCGTAGTGTATGTATGTGTTTTCCTCTTTTAAGATCATTTTCTTGGCCCTCATAAACATCCTTCACTTCTCCAGAGGCAAGTGGACTAAGTTCAAAAGGTCCAGTATTTCTAAGTGCAGGAATGACACGACCCCAGTATCTCAAATCCTGAGATAAGGGTGTGTGTGTGTGTGTGTGTGTGTGTGTGTCCCGGTGTATGCCATAAATACAATTGCATGTATTCATACCATACACTGGGATGTTTTGATATTTGCATACAATATGAAATGATTCAGTCAACCAAATGATGTAACCATCACCTCACTTTCTTATCTTTATTTGTGGAGAAAAATTTAAATATCCACTCTTCTAGCAGTTTTGAAACATACATTATTAACTATCATCACCAAGCTATGCAGTAGATATCCAGAATTTATTCTTCCCAACTAACAGTCTTTGTACCCTCTGACCAACACCTCTCCTCTCCCCATCCCATCCATCCACTACCATCCACCCTCCCTGCGTAACCGCCATTCTACTCTCTACTTCTCTGAGTTCAACATCTTTAGATAATACCTGTAAGTGAGGTCACACAGTATTTGTCTGCCTTTTGCACTTAGCATGTGTCCTCCAACTTTATTCATGTAGTCCTGAGACAATGTTTTCTCTAGCCTGAAGTGCCGAGGCAGCCTCAGAGGAGAGGTGGAGGAATTCCTGCAGGTCCTGGCCTTCCTGGGTGGGGAAGGGCAGTGGATGATAATTCAACCATTCTCTCTAGTCAGGACACTTGTAAGAGTGCAAGAAGGGGCTCACTGGAGTGGAGAGGAGCCCATCAAGTGCTGTGTGCATATATGTCCCTGTCACTCTGAACTTCATTATGATGTGTGATTACAATGTGCCAATAAAAGTATATTTTTAAAAAAGTCAGCCAAGCACAGGAAGTTAGGAACTATGAGGTTAGCCCTTGGGATATGTCATCCTCATAAACACTGTTTCTTCCAGGAGGGTGTCCAGTGTTAGAGTAGAATGGAAACCCAGGATTCAAGTGTCCACAACCCAATTAATGTAGGGCACGCAGTCCCCAAAATTAATTGGAGGGGCATACAAAAACCTTATTTTATGTATGATGCATATAATATATATATATATATGTATATATATTTATATATACACACAGTCATAAACAAATATACTTTTGCAATATCAAAATTTTATGGGAGGGTATTTGATTAGGAGAAAATGTTAAAAAATCTCCATAGAGGGTCAGTTGTAAAGTTAAGAAACACTGATACAGGGAAATGCCTCTATTGGAAGCCAAGAAATAACAGGAATGTGGAAGAGTACTCGGTGTTAAATTCATAGAGCCTGAGATTTTTCTAAAGGCATTTTTGCATAGCCATGGAGCTGACACAGTCCAAGGGTGGTACTGAGGACATGTAAGAAGATTTGCAGACAGGGCTTGGGAAAGTGAGAGCTGCCTTTCAGAGGGCTGCAGAAGAGCATGGAAGTGTGTGCTTTCTGAAGATCAGGTACACGGGCATAGTTATTTGCAGTGGATTGAGGCTCCAAAAGAATCTAGTGATGACTAAATCCAAATGCTTATCATATTCCATAAATGTTTCAGTAACCAAAGCATTGCTATTATACAACCAGGTGGCTGCTGAAATCCATCAGAGGCTCATAGAAGAAGAAAAAGAGAACCAGCCAGCAGACTCAAAAGATAAGTCTCCTCAGATGGGTGCCAATAAAAAAATCAAAAAGGAAAAGGAGTCACCTAAGAAAAAAAAGGCAGACAAGAAAGCAAAAGGTATTCATTGTTTGAGCAACCAGAACCCTGGATGCTTCAACCTCTCTTTGGTAGAAAATGAGCATTTAACTAGACTTTAAGCTACGGGAGTAGTTTATTAGTCTAAACTAGAGACCCAGGTTCCTATGAGCTGTGGTGTTAGTTGGCAAATCACATTGCGATGTCCCACCTAACTTGTTTATCCAAATAGCTAGATGTATCCAGGGAAAAACAGATCTCACAGGCAGCTGTAAACATACTAAAAGAACTTCCAAGATGGCACCATAGAATCTGGGAAACTTGGGCGGATGTGTCGTTTGCTGCAGCAAACACAAGAAGCTCTATGTATATGAATTTCAGGGGCACTTGAATTCAAGTAAGTTCTTCTCTCCTGGAGCCCTCCTGCCTAAATTTTTGCCTCACAGACATGAAAGGAAAATTAAAAGGAAAGAAAACTCAGGCTGGGAGAGAGACTTTCAATTAACCTTAGAGATAACTCCAGCATGAACATTACCCTCCCCTCTGAATGTTTCCATATGTACATTTTTTGAGGTAACTTTAGGCAAGAAAGGAAGAGTGGGAAGCATTAAGGAATGTCACTCCACTCATGGATCGCCACGATATCTTTATCAGACACCTGCCATGTGAAACACGTCATGATGGGCATCGAGAACACGATAGTGAAGTGAAGCGGGGCATGGTGGCGCACACTTGTAATCCCAGTACTTGGGAGGCTGAGACAGGAGGCTCTCAGGTTCAAGGACAGCTTCAGCAAGTAGCGAGACTCTCATCAACCTAGCAAGACCCTGTTTCAAAATAAAACTAAATTGGGCTGAGGGTGTAGCTCAGAGGTAGAATGCCCCTGGGTTCAATCCCCAGTATCACACACACACACAAAGAAAATAGTGAGTTGAAAACAAAAATCAAAGCCATGGTCGCTTCCCTGTAAGAACTGGAGTCTACTAGCAGAGACAGATATTTGGCCAGTCATTGTTTTCTGGTGGGGAAAGTATAGGTACCTTGAGAACAAGGTTGACTCGTTCCATCCGAGGGGACAAGGGACGCTTCCCACATGGAGGACATCTAAGCAGCCATGACAGGAGCCAAGGGAAAGCATTGAGGAGGGAGGAGGGGTGGCTCAGAACCTCAATAAAGAACCTGACACTTTATCCATCTCAGATTTCTTTTTTAGAAATACACAGCATTTGAAGACAATGCCTTTGTTTAATGGAATAAGTAATGGAGTTCAACCCTCTAACTACAATAAATGACACTTATGTCTTCTTTTAAAGATTCGAACCCTCAAGAAAGAATCATGGAACTGAGCTGAACTGCATAAACTGGGCCTGCAACTAGAATCGCATCGCCATCTCCCATGGGCAAATCCTCAATCACTAACAAATTCCTATTTTCCAATTCCCCTATGCAATCACTGAAGTATTTGTAGCTAACTATTAATTAAAAGATAATTAATTAGGTTATAGATTCTTGAAAATCACCTACACTCCAGCCATACCTTCTTGAAGTTGTCTGCTAGTCTTTCCTGGGTGAGGACCTGGGACGCACTTTGCTAACACAAGCAGTCCCTTTTGGAGCCGCATTTCTGTGTGTGGCTACTGTCACCCACAGCTTTGTTGGAGTTTCCTAATTTCTATCCCCAAACTCTGAATTTCATGATCTTCAGATTGTGTAATCATCTCCGCACTTGCTACATACCTTGTTTTTATGGTGCTACACAAACAGGGTGTTATTTTATGAGTCCAGCCGAGATGCCACATGGAGAATTCTCAAAGAAGGATAGTCAATATTTCATCACTCACCCTGGGAAGACCAAGGCCCCTCATTTCTAAATCACTGCAGGTTTATGACTGCAAATCTGTGCTTTGTCCTCATTTTGCCCCAGTGCAATGTGCATACACTCCTACTGGTCATTTACTCAGCGTGTTTTGTTGCCCTTTCAGGTAAATCACCACCTATAACAGAAGTCTCTCCTGTAACAGTGACAGCAGAGGAAATGGCTGAAATTGAAAAGAAAAATGAACTGAAGCTCAAAATAAAGGAAGAACATCTCGCTGCCCTACAATTTGAAGGTAGCACTGGGAAATAACTGAGATGATGCTTTTCAGCAGGAAGTAGACCAGTAGCCTAACAGCCCATAGCTGGCTCATGAGTCACCTCAGGCTGTGTCTGAGAGAGCACAAAGCAAACAGGCTGCAAGGACAACTCTCCATTGGTTGTGAGAATTTGAGCACCGGAGGTCAGGTTGACTGTTGTGAGGGTCAGATGCTTTGGCCTCACCTAATCAGTCTTGTCTGCAGGATCTCAGAAAGAGACAGAATTCAAGAGAAGAGTGAGGGAAGCAATTCAAATCTCAGAATATAGCCGGGCATGATGGTACATGCCTGTAATTACCACTACTTGTGAGGCTGAGACAAGAGGATCACAGGTTTGAGGTCAGCTTCAGCAACTTAGGGAGACCCTGTTTCAAAATAAAAAATAAAAAGGGCTGGGGGTGTAACCAAGAGGTAGAATTCCCTGCACTCAATCCCCAGTTCATATGTATATATAAAATCTCAGACTAGAAACAAAAAGAAAATGTTTGAAAGTTGGTTTGATTTTACAGGATTAGGTAGGAGCTACCTAATATATACATATATATATATATTTTTTTTTTTTTTGCAGTACTAGGGTTTGAACCCAGGGGTGTTCTACCTCCGAGCCTCACCCCCAGCCCTATTTTTTATTCTTCATTTTGAAACAGGGTGTCACTAAGTTGCAGAGGGCCTCACTAAGTAGCTGAGGCTAGCTGTGAACCCAGATCCTCCAGTCTCAGCCTCCCAAGTACTGGGATTACAAGCGTGTGCTACCACGCCCGGCTAAATGTTTTTATATTTTAATAAGAAAAATTTAGGTCTCTCATTAGGAAAATAAGTCCAGATCAAAGGCTAACAGGCCCTGAAAGTGAGTTTGTAGAAACAGAGGCCATAGAACAGCCTGGCATGAATCTCCAGTGTTCAAAGGGCTCTCCCCTAGACAGCAATGACGCTACAAGACATATCCTCCTATGGCTCTTCTCATTGTCTTATATGCAACTCAAACTGGAATTTGAAACACCAAGAAATTGAACAAAAACAGCCTATGGAGAGGAATCACAGCCATTTTGCTAGATAACAAAAACCATAAAAATGCAGCATTGGGTAAGCTGGGACACCGTTAGGTACTCGGGGACCATGAACTATTAAGGATGCTTTCCAGCACTTGTTTCTCTCCCTTGTCTCCCCTCTCCCCCAGCCCCCATCCCCCAGCCCACCAACAACAACTTCCATAACCTCCCCTCTCCCCCAGCCCGCAGCCCACTACCACCCACTTCCGTAACCCAACAATAAAATCAGAAGTACACTGAACACCGGGACACCTGAGGCGTCGGGAGCATCAGGACACATTACCCCCCCTTTGCCGTCTTCACGTTTGATTGCAGTGGTTTCCAGTATACTTCATCCCTCAGGTCATTCAACACATGATCCTTAGTGTGGCAAAATTCATTCATTCACATAATAAAAGCTAATTTGTGTTTCCAAATTATGCCATGTCTTATGGTAGTTGTTGGAGAGATACATATATGCAGAAACAGAACAAACAAAAAATAAAACTCAATCCAGTAGAAGAAGGATGCAATCACTTAAAATATGTTGTGATATTGGAGACAGGCATCAGAACAATGGGGACAAAGGCATGTCAAAACAGTGTTCCAAGAGGAGCTAATGTGTGAGCTGATGCAAGAATATGGAGAAGTTTGACCAGGGGACAAACTGGGGTGGGAATGGAGAGAATGTGCCAAGGCAGAGAGGGGTAAAGAGTGTAGTTAGTGACATGCAGCGAGTAGCACAGGAGTACGAGGTGTATTCCAAGAAGGAATGACTTGGGAGATGAGAGGCCAGACCATGAAGCACCAGATGAGTCCTGCCAAAAAAGTTAGATTTTTTTTTGCCTGTGGCAACTGGGAACTAAGGAAAGATTCTGAGCAGAAGAGGGACGATGATCATATGTGCAGGGAGATATTATTCAGAGTACTCTTTGGATAGTGTGAAAGTGGATTTAGAATTGAGGTAGGGAAAGGAAGTGTAGGAAGAGTGGGTTGAAGCTATTGCAATAGTTTAAGTGAGAAATAATCAGTACACAAACTAGGCCACCAACCAAAAACAAAGAATAAAGATGGGAAAGATATTTTGGAGATAAAATCCACAGACTTTATAATATGCCAGGAACAGCAATACACCCAGGGACATATAACATTTGCCCTGGTTTTAGCAATGCTGAGAAATACAATGATACTGCCACCCCCGAGATTCTCCAGGGAGAGAGAGTAAGTAAGGGACCCACACACACACTTTTTTAAATTCGAAAACCATCTGTGTGTGTTTTCCCATTCCACCGATCAAATGGCATATTGCTATAGAGGACAATAAGTTTTAAACTGAAGTACAGCTTTGGCCTAGGCAATTTCTCAAATGGCTCTACCACCCATTGCATTTACTTGTGTCTTTATACTTTTATTGGTGCATTGTAATCATACACCCTAGTGAGATTCAAGGTGATACAAGCATTCATGTACAGAGCACTTGGTGTGTTTCCCTCCAGCTCCCACCCTGTTCTCCCTCCCTCCCCGTACATGTCAGTGAGCTAGGTAGTGACACCTTCATTATGGACATAGCATTGTTTGAGCTGTTTCCTTCATCAATTCTTTTTCCCCTCCCCATTTCTCTCCCTCAACCCCCTTCCACTATTCTACTGGTCTCTCTCCTCATTTAACTGAAGTCCCTTTTGTTTCCTATTTTCTTTCTAGCTTCCACATATGACAGAAAACATTCAACACTTGATTTTCTGAGTCTGGCTGATCTCACAGCATAATATTCTCTAGTTATATTTGCTTCCTAATGAGATGGATAAGAAATTAGCATATCTTCATTGGTATATTATATGTGTACTCAAAGCCTCACAAACTAAAACATGCTTGGTTTGAAAGTGAATTGGGGTCATCAGAACATATAATACATGAAAAAAAATCTTTATTTCTCTTTTTAAATAGAGATTGCCACACAGTTTCGACTTGAATTGATAAAGACAAAAGCATTGGCTGTCCTTGAAGATTTAGTAACAAAGGTGGTCGATGTCTACAAATTAATGGAAAAATGGCTTGGTGAGAGGTATTTGAATGAGATGGCCAGGTAAAGTACTGCATGGCTTCTTAAAATACATTTCTTTAATTCTGGAGTGCCAAAATAGACAAGGATTTTTAAGTTGTTTACAAATTTAAATTACCTTTACAAAAAAATATAAATTTTGACCTTTAGGAAACCATACGTGTAAACACATGAGGTGCACTTTAGTACTGCGTTTGTATTACCTCTTTTCAAACAGTAAATCATGTATTAAAGGTTCCCATTGCAATACTCAGTTTTGCGTGTTATTTATGAGTTCAGTTTTCATATTGCGCAGTGGGAACCTTAGTGTACGAGGTAAGATTATAGATAAATTTTAAATATTTTTCAGAAGTAAGATAGTGCTTCATATTTTTTCTAATGCTAGACCTGTTATCAGTCAGAGTCAGTTGGTAGGAGGTTAAGAAGTCATTCACTGGAATGTTTTACTAGCTAGGCTGATTCCCTGGCAAACGCAATACTCACTTTTACTTTTCTGTTGAGTTTCAAGAGCTCCCCAGACACCCATAGCTAGTGAAAGCCAGTGAGTCTCATACTCTTCTGTCTCCCCTAAAAGCCATAAAAGGGCATGTCAGCAGAGTGGAAAATGCCCTCATCTGAGAGTCAGGAGACTTGGTTGTTCAGGACACCAAAAGCTCCACGTTGTCCACAAAGTACTAGCATGTGGGTTTGCCTTGGGCCTCAACAGCTTCAGCTATAAAAGCTCCAACCAAAGTGCTGTGTGCATGTGTGTCACTATTGCTATGAACTACATGATGATGTGAGACTATAATGCACCAATAAAAGTATAAAAAAAACTCCAACCAGGCTAGTTCAGTGGTTCTACTAGATTCTGTAATGCATTACAGTTTGCATAAACATTTACTGAAAACTTAGAGGTTACTATGTAAATAGGATTCAAATAGCAAGTGTTCTGTGGAAGCAGCAATTACCCTCTAAAAAATAGTTTTTATGGTTTGTTTTTTTGGTCTTTGTCTCATAATGAAAGCTCTACTGTAAAGTCTTCAGCCTAGTTATTTAGAACTGTCGCTCTATAGTAAAAATAAGTAAGTGTTTTAGAAGCTGCAAACACACATAACTCAGTCTGGCAAAGCCGCCTACTACTATCAGCCTCCTCACAAAGCAGTGATAGTTCCATTTTCTGCCTTCTACTTACAGATGAAAGCACATCTTTTCATTCTTAGGATTCGTGGCTTCCGTCCACATGGCCATC
The DNA here is from genome assembly GCA_004027185.1 of Glis glis. Lineage (NCBI taxonomy): Eukaryota > Metazoa > Chordata > Mammalia > Rodentia > Gliridae > Glis > Glis glis. The sequence continues at coordinate 29,596 of PVJS01008594.1, forward strand.
CAGTGTAAATGGGTGTTATTTTTATCCAATGGACTCATGGTTCTCAGATTTATGTTGGATATCTCTGCCCTCTGATCCTATATATGTTGTAATTTATTGTGGCTGCAAGAAATGGCAAAGGTGAAAACCTAAAAATGTGGGGGGAGAGAGAGAGAGAGAGAAGAGAGGAAATCATTGCTCTTTATTTCCCGGCATTATTTCCCCTTCCATTCTTGAGGTTACTCTTAGTGACCTTCCACTTCCACTAGGTGGCGCACACCTGTTTGAGTTCCTGGTTCTGGTTGACTCAGTCTACACATGCAGACTCTTCACTCATGTAAATTCAACAGCTACTGCTGCCCTCTCTTCTGTTCCCCAGCATAGAAACCCTGTAAGCATCAACTAATTACCTAATACATACTACCTGGATGCTCACAAAGGCAGCATTCTGGAGTTGAACTCAAGGGCATCTTTTGAAACAGCAACTATTTAAATTTCTACGCTGTGAATATTTTGGTGTTCCTAATTATATAAAAGAAGATTAAATGTGCATTTTCTTATAATGTTTATTTTTTATCATAAGATATAAACAAGATCCTTTCTTCAATGCAGTGGTATTGTACTGATTCATGTATAAAACCTCTCTACCCTTTAAAATAGCCTTTAATTAGGCCATTAGCTATGTCCCCAGTACAGTTTAAGTCCATGTGATTTCACATTAATTGCCGTAAAGGAGGGCTGATGAGTCATTGACTTCATTGCAAAAACAAGGAATTCGGAGAGCCCAGGGGACTTACTCAGGACCCATGGCTACATCATGTCCTAGATGAGGACTCCCATCCCAGTGCTCTCTCCACTGCACCATCCTGGTCCCTAACTGTTGCTGCTTATGGACGCATGATCTAGCTAGGAATTGTCCACTCTTCATGAAGACAGCAACACAACTTCAATGGGTTTATGCATTGGTGGACATCCTGGCATTGTATCTTAGATAACATCAAACTCCTTGACATAAAGTTAGAGAAAAGCCACTTTCCAGAAATATATTATCAAATTTGTTTTACTTTACAATTTATTCTAATTCCAAATAAGTGTATTATTCTAGCAGTCATATTTTACATTATAATCTGCCATAACATCTTATTCAGGTTCATACTTAGAATGAAATCTAAGCCTTTGATACAATCTTGCTTACAGAGTAAAATACATTCCAATAATAATAAAAAACATATTTAATGGATTATCTTTTGTTTAGCTTTATACAAAACATGTAACTATTAGCTGTGTAGTAAGCATATATTTTATGTTTAATCTGCATTTATTTATACCTTGCCTTTTTTACAAAACAGACTTAAGGAGAAATTGAAATATTTAAACATACAGATTAAATTATCTAACTTAGTTATATAATGTGTGTGTCTTACAAGCAAACATTATTAATCTAAAGTATCTTTAATGGAGATAACCCTATTCGTTTTATTACTTGCAGTGTAGAAAAATTAACTGACATAGCTCGCTATCACATTGAAACAGCTACAAAAATTCAGAATGAGCTTTATTTAAGTCAAGAAGACTTCTTCATTAACGGAGACATAAAAGTCTTCCCAGATCCTCCCCCACCGGTGCGTCCTCCACCTGTAGAAAAGGAAGAAGATGGCACCCTGACAATCGAGCAGCTTGACAATCTTCGAGAGCAGTTCTTAGATATGATGCCTAAAGGTAGGAAAACCAATTATCATGAAAAGATCACACACAACAGGTCAAGGTGGACCACTATAGCCGCCACCTGCCTTCAAGTAAAATCAGCTCCTTTGGATCGCGTGACGCTATAACAAGCCCTTGCTCTGTGCTAGTTTATCAGATATCTGCTTCATACAACTGATCAGAATTAAATATGCAGGAGAATCACAGTGACTAATACTGGAGCAGGGTGCTTGTCCTCTGTGCCTGGGAACTTTCCTCTCCTGTCCTCCCCTTCCCTTGCGGGAAAGTTGGTAAATTTAGCTATTACTCCATCTGGCAGTTGGAAGACAGCCTTTGTGCACACTTCTAGTTTAGGTTTTATACTGGGATTATGAGTATGTGTTTCTGTCTACCCTGTGAAAGGAGACTAGGAGGGAGAGGATAGCCCTTTTATATTTCCATTTTCCCTCAATGCTTCCTAGACCACAAGTAGAACTAAATAAGGTGTTAACAAATATCCATTCAGGCTGTTAACAGATATTTGCCTAATTCATTCATTCCTTCATTCACATGTGTGTACATAATATTTTCTGTACACAGATTCTTTAATCCCTTTGCATTTTATCATTATGGTTCTATAGCTTCTGCACAGACTTTTTAAAGTCAGTCTTTTCCTACCTCCAGATATTGTTTTTCAATGAGTCCCAATCCCACAGCATGAGACCCATACATATTATTACATATTTCTTACATATTTACATATTTTATTACATATTTTATTACATATTTCTTTCTTGGAGTGGCCTTTGCTCTTCATTTTATCCATGCTACTTTTTACCTATAAAAGAAAAAGATGTGTGTGTATAAAATAAAAAGATTCTAGAATGCAAAATATAATTTGATTAATCCTACACTATGGTGACAGTGAGGAAATTGTCCAATTAGGAGATAAAAACTAAAAGCATTTGTGTGCATTTGAGTAGATGGAAATGGATTTTGAAAATTATCAGCCGCTCATAATCCCTTTTGGAAGGGACCCTAGGATTCATGGTGATCATTATAATATACTCTGAGTTCCAACCTCAAAACCAGAGCTTGCATTTCAGGTAAAATATTAAAAATAAATAACAAGTGGCAGCTATAACTTGACTCATGTATATTTTAGAAGATGAACACTAGAAACCTTTGGGATAAAAAGATGCCAACAGATAACATTTATCTGTAGAATATAGTAGAGTAGGACAGTTTTCAAACTATGGCAGAAAAGAAGGAAGAGGGAAGGAAGGAAGGAAGGAAGGAAGGAAGGAAGGAAGGAAGGAAGGAAGGACATGAGGAGGGAAAGAAGGAGGGAGGAGAGAGGGACAGAAACAGTTATAATTTTAAAAAGAAGTAAAAAGAGCCTGGCGCAGTGGCGCAGGCTTGTAATCCCAGTACTTGGGAGGCGTAGACCCAAGCTGAGGCAGCCAGCCTCACCTCTCCCCTCTCCCCCTCCCTCCCTCCCTCTCTCCTCTCTCTCTCTCTCTCTCTCTCTCTCTCTCTCTCTCTCTACCTAGTGAGGCCTTCTGCAACTTCTTGAGACCCGGTTTCAAAATAAAGTATAAAAAAATAGGGCCGGGGGCGTAGCGCTGAGGTAGAACGCCCCTGGGTTCAATCCCCGGTACCACAAAAAAAAAAAAGTAAAAAGTAAAAAGAAAGCCACTTGCCCTAGGGAGCTAGGAAGGGCAAAGAAGAAAATATGAACTGTGTGGGTTCTTTCTGGGAGAGAATGTGAACTTTATGACAGCGCGCAAGAATGCAAAGCACAGGAGAGTCTGTGCAGTGAGCGAAGATGGTCGTGTTGGAGGGAGAACTGAAGGGAGTGAAGAGTGATGTGATCACCAGAGTCCAGAGAAGAGCAGGGCGTGGTGGCGCTCGCTTATAATCCCAGTACTTGGGAGGCTGAGACCGGAGGATCCAGGTTCTCAGCCAGCCTCAGCTATATAGTGAGGCCCTCTGCAACTTAGTGAGCCCCTGTTTCAAAATAAAGAATAAAAAATAGAGCTGGGGGTGGAGCTCGGAGGTAGAATGCCCCTAGGTTCCATCCCCAGTTCCGCAAAAAAAATAATAATAATAAAATAACAAGAGTCCAGAGAATACTTACATTTAGCTGCTAGAAAACATGCAGCGACGAGGCCTGAGTTGGGGGGATGGAGGACACTCCCCCGCGGTGCCTTCAGCAGCTGCGTGAGGGGCCGGCCATGGAAGGGAGGCTTCCTCTGAGGAGCCCCTCCACCACTCAGGCTACAGAAGTGACCCGAATGGCAGGGGACAGTTGTTGTTAAGACTGAACTTATGAAGATTTATAGTGCTGTGGGATTGGGGGATTTTGATGATCTGAAGTGAATTGTGGTCTGTGAGTAAATAGTTTAACCCCTTTGCATTATTACCTCCATTCCTCCACTTGGGAAAGAATATATCCCACATGTTGGTTTTTAGGTATATGTAAAATTCTTATTACAGCACTGCGGGGGGGACTGGGGATGGAACCCAGTTGTATTCATCTTCTGAACTATGCCCACAGCCCTATTTTTTTATCATTTTATTTTGAAACAGGGCCTCACTAAGTTGCTAAGGCTGGCCATGAACCTGCAATCCTCCTATCTCAGCCTCCCAAGTTCTGGGATTACAAGTGTGCGCCACCATTCCCAACTCAGTGTTGAATATTTTACCAGTAGAAATAAAGTTTATTAGCAGGGCACATTGCACATGCCTGTAATCCCAGTACTTGAGAGGCTGAGACAGGAGGATCACAGGTTCAAGGCTAGCCTTGGCAGTTTAGAGACCCTCAGCAATTTAGTGGGACCCTGTTTCAAAATAAAAAATAAAAATGGCTAGGGGTGTAGCTCAGAGGTAGAATGCCCCTGGGTTCAATCCCCAGTACCACATACAAAAAAAGAAGTAATGGTCATTATTTTTGTTATTATTGTAGAAGGAAAGGAAAAGTAATAATCATTCCATTTTCTGCATCCCAGAATCACAGCATAGAATTACAGAGTCTCTACTGGCACCCCCAAAGTCAGGCACCAAATGCTGACATTGCCCTCCCCCAGGAAGTCCAATAATTACCACTCACCCCTTCTCTGCATCTCTCCTGGTCCCATATAGTATCCTCTTTTACCCTCAGTTCTACAATGATGGTCACTGCCTTTAATGATACATACCCATTCATCTTTCTTTTTGCTTTGGTGGGCTTGAGGGGACATAAATTTTCCTCTTATTGATGATATTTTCAACATGTTCTCTGTTGAACGCATAACTTTTAAAAAACTTACTGAAGGATAATATACATCTAGAAAAGTATTGCAAATGAACAGATTGATGAATTTCTAAAAACTGAGCACACCTGTACAGGTAGCTCCCAGCTCAAGACACAAGCCCATCCACTCATATGCAAGTCACCACCTTGACATCTAACAGCACGAGTTAGTTTTTCATGTTCTCATGCTTAAGATAAATAGATGCAATCATGCAATTTGCAAATTTTTGGTCTGGCTTCTTTTGCTCAATATGATTCTTTTGTGTGTATGTGTGGCACTGGGGATTGAACTCAGGGGCATTCTATCTCCGAGCTACACCCCCAGTCCTATTTATTTTTATTTTTGAACCAGGGTCTCGCTAGGTTGATGAGTGTCACTACTTGCTGAGGCTGTCCTCGAACCTGCAATCCTCCTGTCTCAGCCTCCCAAGTACTGGGATTACAAGCGTGCGCCACCACGCCCGGCTCAGTATTATTCTTGAGATGCATCCATATTGCTGCATGTAGTTGTAAATTGTTTATTCTTTCTGGTATATTACAACATATTTACTTATTCTACTGTTGATTGGCATTTAGGTACATTTTGGGGGCTCTTTTTTAATTCGCACATAGTAATTGTACATATTTATGGGGTACAGCATGATATTTTAATACATGTATACAAAGAGTAAAGATCAAATTAGACAGCATGTCCATCCCTCAGTTATCATTTCTTGCACGTCATTCATCTTTTAAATGAAGACTTGTGTTATGTTCCTTGCAAGAATTAGAAAACAATCTTTTATGAGGCCTTCCATTTCAAATGACAATCTGAGTTGAAGCAAAAACATATTAGAATATGATGCACAGAGAGGTTTTTTTCCCTAGGAAAAAAGCATACATCTTTGCATATAATAGTTACTGTGTTACTAGGACCACGGTAAGATTTTTAAGCAAATCTATACAGTGTTAATATTATTAAATTATAGTTTACAACTTTTAATTATGCTACACAAATAGAATTATTCAGTGAAATGGTAACCTTTGATTAAGACAAGTGATTTAATACTTTAAATACTTGCAAGTAGCTAGTATGAGGATATAAAAGGAAAGAACTAACACTTAAGGAGCTTTCTGCCAAGTATTGGTTAACCCACTTGAAAATGAAAGTCTTCATTAAAATGGCTCTTACTAAAAGTAATGCAGAATTTAAAATGCATCATGTACTGTAATTGTTATATTTTAATGAATTGTATACCATAATGTTTAATTATATAACATAATGTTTATATTTAACACTCCTTTTCTGGTCAAATTCTACCACTTGTGATATTTATTTATTTATTTAGTTAGTTAGTTAGTTAGTTATGGATTAAGCCCAGAAGCATTCTACCTCCAGTCACACTCCCCATCCGATTTTATTTTTTATTTTGAAATAGGGTCTCTGAGTTGCTCAGGGTCTCACTAAGTTGCTGAGGCTGGCCTCAAACCTGCAATCCTCCTGTCTCAGCCATCCAAGTACTGGGATTACAGGCATATGCCACCAAGCCCAGATTCTTAATTTCTTTCAATAAAGTATAATACATATAAAATACTATTTATTGATATAATTACTACAAATATGTAAGAAAAATGACCTTATGCATGATGCAAACAAGACCTTGCAAAATGCAATGAAACAATTGATCATGCTTGAATTTTTTCCTGCCACTCAGAAGAGATCCAGCCATGCTTTAGAATCATAGGAGCATCTTGGGTAAGAGACAGCTAGTAAATCAGCTATCTGTTTTTTCCATGAACCATCCCAGGAATCATCTCTGTGAACATACACCCAGCAGAATGAGCTAGAGTAAAAACTTTCTGAATAATAAATTTGGTGTGGCCACTATGTGCCAGGGTCCAGGCTAGCACTCCTCATGTGTCAGTTCACCTCTTATCCACCTCAAACTGTGACAGCCTGGCTGGAGTCAGACAGCTCTTTTTCAAGGCTGCTTCTTGTCAAATGACTGCCATCTGCTCTTGGACAACTTATTTGGCCCCTCTCTGCCTCACTTCTTCATCTGCAAAGTGATAGTAAACAAATAAATACTTATTTCATAGAGTTGTTTTGAGGATTAAAATAATATATTTAAAGTGCTTGAGCCGGGCATGGTGGCTCATGTTTGTAATCCCAGTTGGGAGGCTGAGACAGGAGGATAGCAGGTTCCTGGCCAGCCTCAGCAACTTGTGAGGCCCTTTGCAACTTAATGAGAACCTGTTTCAAAATAAAAGAATAAAATCGGGCTGGGGGTGTAGCTCAGAGGTAGAATGCCCCTGGGTTCAATCTCCAGTACCACAAAAAAAAAGTGCTTAAGGTATAGCATATAGAATGTGCAATTTAAGTGTGATAGAAGCTATTATGATTTAATTATTTAATGATAATATTGCCATAGTAGTACATAACATGTAAAATTGTACAATATTTATACAAACTATTCTTATTACTATCTAAAATGTAAGCTTGGTGTCTTTAGGTGCAAAATACTCTAATAAGGACTTGCAGTACTATCCCAGAGTGCTTCCAGAAAAAAATTATGTACCAGGTAAAATTAAGCCAGGAAGTAATGTAGCTCTCTGGGGATCATAGATATCCAAAGCAAAAACACTCATTTTATGTATTGCAATAAGCTCTGGGTAGGTACATTTCGTCTCCAAACATCAAATGCTAAGTATATCAAGAAGACAGCCTTTCTCCAACAGAAGCAATTTGTAGTCTATTGAAACTAGAACACTTTAACAGCATTCCCCTGTCCCCACTTATATCATAAGAACTCTTTTTCTCTCCTGAGCTCATCAGTACTCCATGTAATACCTGTAGAAATTTGATTCATAGCTATTTTGGCTTCCCCTGAGGAGCTGTCTGGAGAGAACACAGTCCAGCAAATTCTACATCTTCACTCCTTCTTCAAAAGTGGCAGCATTTAGGTGTTCAAGGCCTGGGACATTGTCCTACAAACTGACAAGGACCCCTCCTCTGAACCCCACATGGAGACCCTTTGATTTAAAGACTGGTCTCAGAGACACGGGGCACACGTTCAGACCTCTCGGCTGTAGTGACTGAGCTGGATCGTTCAGCTACATAATTTTGACAGTTCAAAGGAAGAAGTAGCCCTTGCTGCCTATGTGGGCAGCACAAGGATCAGCCCAGAGGAGGCTTTTGAAACTGAACCTTCCAGGAAAAGAAGCAGGAGAAGGGTGTTGCCAGGAAAGGGAGAGATGGAGATTCTGAGGTTGTTGCCTCAAACAGACTACCTGGGACAAGGGGCAGGAGGTGAGACCACAAAGAGCTTGTGGTCAGTGTCGAAGTCTCCATGGCTTGCAGAGGGCATGCAGGGGAAGATTCTCAAAGGCACTTAGAGCCAACTGACCTGGAGAGGGGTTAGAGGGGACAGAGTGTGTCTGAGACGCGACACGGCAGATGCTGTTGGTCTCTCTACAAAGCCTCAAGTGACTGAGAGAAGGAATAATGGCATCAGGTTGTTGCCTGAAAGGAGTGAAATTCTGTATATTTTTCCAGAATTAATATCTCTGAGAAATATTATAAAAATGTGATATTTGTAGTTAAGATCTGTGTTCTAAAGATTGCTTAAAGTAGTATGACATTTCCCTAAATCAAGAATACAGGAGATTTCTTTTTCTTTTTTCTTTTTTTTGTATGTGTGGTGCTGGGGATTGAACTCAGGGGCGTTCTACCTCCAAGCTATACCCCCAGCCCTACTTTCTTTTTATATTGAAACGGTCTCACTAGGTTGATGGAGTCTCACTACTTGCTGAGGCTGTCCTCGAACCTGCGATCCTCCTATCTCAGCCTCCCAAGTACTGGAATTACAAGTGTACACCACCACGCCAGCTACAGGAAATTTCTTAAAAAAAATAGATGGTACAGAAGCATGGATATAATTAAATCTCACCACATGGCAAAATCTAGGTATTGCAACAAAGAAGAGTATGGGCCTAGTACGTCCTCTGGTTTTCTCAACGGTGAACCTTTCACTAGATCAGATTCAGATCACACGAAAAATGCAGCAGAAAATTTAGAATCCTTTAGACCCAGTAAAACTGTCTATGGGCAGAGTTTCAAATGCTTTTTTTAAGATAAAACATGTTATGAAGCCGGAGAACTTCCATTCTCTGGGAAATGAAAATATATGTTCAGCATTCAACATCTGGAGAATCTGTCCACAAAACTAAAAACATACAAGTTAGTTAAACCAGTAGTGAAAGCGAAGACCCTTTCCTTTGACAAGACACTTATTTTATTACCCATTCATTCATTTATTTGCCAACATTTGTGTGTATACAGCAGGCACCAGGCATGCGTGTCCGGTATGAAAGATTGACAAATAGCCCAATGCTTAGGTAAGAAACTGAAGGCAGTATCTGTCAACTTCATGGAGACTAATTATAAATGAAATACACAAATATTTCAATTTTGAAAAAATAGGGATCTGTTTAAACAACTGCAAAAAAGACCAGTGAAAAAACAAAACTGAAGTTAGATGCAAAAAAGGTATAAGAGGCAAAGGCAGATCAACCAATGTCAAAGGCTTTCGATTAAAAGAGGTTAAGAGATATGAGATTGTGATAATTGATTAGGAGAAGAGATTTATTAAAAACATCTCCCAAGTGCTTAGCAATCAACTAGATGTGATAGAGCAGAAAAGAAGTATAGTTGTGATCCGAAGAGTTTATCATCCAGTTGAGGAGTCAAAGCCTAGCACTATAAAGCATTGGCCACAAAAAAAAGAAAGACTGACAGTTTATATCAGCATGGGATGTTTTAATATATTACACAAATGCATATTCAATTTTTTCATTATACGATAAAATAGGACAATATACAAAAGGTCCCTAACTTATGATGGCTTAACTTAAAATTTTTTTGACTTTACAATCATGCAGTAGAAACTGAACTTCTGAATTGGGCTCTTTTCTCGTGCAGCAATGACAAGGGGAAACAACTGATACTCTACAGTGCGCTGTGTGGCTGAGCTAGGAGGTTGAGTAGATTAAGTGGAATAAATGCATTTTTTTGCTTATAATATTTTCAACTTATAATGAGTTTATTGGGACATAACCCCATAATAAATCCAAGAGGATCTATAATCTAATGATTGGTAGGGTCAAAGGATTTATAGAAAGGACATATTTTTGTAGTCTAAGCTCTCTACCTTCAGAAAGAAACTGGTATTTGAGGACTTTGTTTTGTGTAATTTTTACACATATTTTTGTCCTTTTATCCATATAAATATATATTTCCTTCTCTGACAAATAATCAAATATGTGTCAAAAATTAGACTTTTTGAGAAAAGAAAAAGATGCAGCATTAAGTATGGTTTCTTAATTCCAAACCACCCGGGAAGGGTCTCGAAGCCTGACACCCTTGCTGTAAATTAACAAGGTTTCTGTACCATTGCCAGGGAGGATGGGACTCAGGCAGGGGGAAGAGATGTCCAAGGTAGATCTTGCAGATGCATTACTGTGCATGCCTTATTCTTATTTCTTCTCATTATGGGAAGGAAATTATAGCCCAAAGCTGTGTCCCTTTCTGTACAAAGAAATGGATTCTAAAGAGATGATAGCACACTTTCCCTGTCCAAGAAACCCATAACAAAGAAGTGTGAAAATATAAGTAGTTCTACCTACAAGTGAATCCCTATGAGCACTGCAGTGCTGTCCCAAAGCAAACCTCTCAGTGGCCTATTGTTCTTATCCACAAAGTGGTGATGGTAACAATTGATCCATTTCTTTAACTACAAAATTGGAGTAAGGGATTGCAAAGATTAAGTGATATAAACTATTTAAAGCACTTACAAGAACACCTGGTAAGTAATAAGCATTCAATATAACCTTTCCAGAAATAATGAACAAGCATGGGGTCAGAGATTAAGTACAATTTAATGAGGATGAATGACAGTGCACATTGTGATTACTTAAAATGACAACGTGGAGTTGTTTTAAAGACAGGGATCATCCAGATGGTGCAAGTCGAGTCACTGAAAAGCACAAAAGGCCACGGAAACTTGAACACTACCTTCCAAAGAGAAACAATCAATTTTTGAAAATTTGGCTCAAAAAATACCCTTGGCTTGTATATGACGAGTTGTTAAATCTTATGTTCTGTGCCCTGTGTCGCAAGCATGGAGTGAAGTCAGGGGGGAGTCAAGTGAGTTTCTTTTATGGCACTGACAACTTTAGGACTGAGTTTCTCAACGCACATCATCTCAGCGAGGTTCACACCAAGGCTTCATTAATGGAAGCCACAAGCGGCTCTCCGGTGGACAGGGCCACCACTGAGCTAATGGTGAGGACCATGAGCAAAGTGACCCTCGGGAGAATCGAGAACTTGTTCAGATCATGCCATGCCATCGCCAAGACCGGACGTCCCCTCAAAGATTTTGTTTGGATGTGCAAGTTGGATGATATGAAGGGTGTCGATATCGGCCCAGTCTTCAGAACTAACAAATCTGCAAGAACATTTACATATTTTATTGCTGAAGTAGAACGGAAAAATCTAAGAGAAAAACTAGAAAAGAGTAAATTTTTCTCTATCATCAGTGATGGAATCATGGGCGGGTTAGTCAAGGAAGCCGAGCTTGTCTACGTGCAGTTTGCACGGGCAGGAAAAGCACACTGTCAACTCGTTGGGGTACAGACAGTGGAGAGCAAGGGTCCTCTGGCAATAAAAAATGCCATCGAGAAAACTCTAGAGATGAACCTTCAGCTGAAGCTGTCAAGCCACGACTGGGCAAAGAAACTGGTGGGTTTCGGGAGTGATGGTACCCCTGGAGAAGAGGAAGAGAATGGGGTGGCCCTGCTTTTGAGAGAAATCCAGCCCTGCGTGCAGACCATGTATTGCTTTGCACATCACCTCGAGCTGTCTTACAGGGCAGTATTCCAGAGCATTCCTCTGTACAATGATGTCAAGGAGCTCCTGCACAGCATTCATCACTTCTATCACATGTCTCCGCTTCAGAAGAGCTCTCTGATAAGTGCTTTCAAAGGCCTTCACCTTCGCCCCGTGATGCCTTCTCAGCCAGGTGGCAGGAGGTGGCTTCAAGGGTTACAGGCAGCCCTCCAGAACTTTCTCAAGGGGTACCCTGCAATTGTTCAGCAGCTGCATTCGGTAAGTAACTTTGAAATGCCATTCTCTACTAAAAGTACTTTTATTAAGCTCCTTGGAATGATTTTGAGAAAGATAACCACCATGCTACTCCCGACCTGGGTTACAGGCAGGTGACAGCAGAAGTGACACCAGTCAACAGAAAGCCAGAGAGCTTCTAGATCTCCTCCTCCGAGCTGACATCCTCAAGTTTTCCCACTTCTTGATGGATGTCATTAATGTCCTTAGCATTCTGTCCCGGGTCAATCAGAACAGAAATTCCTCAATTGCTGACATATTTGCCACCTTGGAGTCCACACTGGAAATGCTCCACATATATCAAACAAGGTAAGAGAGGTTGGGGATGATCCAAGGCCCCTCAAATCAGGCTATTTGGCCTGGGATATTATTTGCCAGGTACTTTTTTACTTAATTACTTGGATGATTTTTTTCTCCTCCCCAGACTGGGCCCAAAAGAACGCAGGGTGGATTCAGTCACATACTTTCACGGCAGCTTCCTCAGAGGAAAAGAAGACATTTCTGCTGTGAGAAACGTGGTTTTGACACATCTTATCAAGAGGCTGAGAGAGTGTTTCAGAGATGCCAGCCTAGATGTGGTGAGGGCAACCATGATTGGAAGCTTTAAACTGTGGCCCACAAAGCTAAATCAAGGTAACACGTATACACTGAGTCTGAAACTATGGTCTTTGATTGCTTGAGTTCCTTTTTTATATATGTGACTTCTTCTTTGCATCTTGATGCAGAATTTGGAGAAAAAGAGGTATCCATCCTGATTGCACATTATGAACCAGTATTAGAAGCTGCTGACGTGAAAATTGAGGAAGTGGACACCGAATGGAGCATGTTAAAATTAGAGATTTATGCCAGGTCAGCAAGAAAGCAAACTGAATAAATGAATTGATCTGTATAAATATTTGGAGTCTCAATCTTTTATGTTTTTCATCCCCCCCCCCGTAGATTTCAGAACATTCGAAAATTGACCTGGGATTTTGTGAATTCTGTTTACTCACACAAGTATCCGAATATTCTGATGCTAATAGACTTGGTGCTGGCCCTGCCTGCAAGTTCAGCTGAGGCAGAACGTGGCTTCATTCAGATGAAACGTACCAAGTCACATATACATGCTAAAGTCAAGGCGGAAAGTATGACAGATACCCTGATCATTCAGTTGAATTCTCCAGACATTAGTAATTTTGATCCCAGGAAAGCTATCCATTTATGGAATACAAGAACACCATCTTCACCTGGCGACACAGGACCTAATTCGGATTGCTCATCAAACTCAGAAAGCCAAGATGAAAGTGATGAGTAATGTGGCAAACGCTGACTTCATTATCGATCACATCAAAATACAGATAAATTGATTTTCAAGAGTCTGACATTTCAAAGTAAAACAGTAACCAGTCTTCACCTCAAACACAAAAGACATTTAGCACCTTCCAAACTTACAGGCAAAAATCGAAAGATGAGTTTTCCTGTAACTTTCTAGCTTCATTGCTGTATTCACAAGTTCTTTAGAATCCTTTGGATGAAAGTGCATGCTTCTAAGCAATGGTGTTATTTTGAAGTCATTTTTCTCAGAGTTCATGCTAAGGGTGACCAGACTGACTATTGTCTTAGTTCCCTTAGGCCTGGCATAAAATTTCCTGGACAACTTTAAATGATTATTGCATTAGGTAACTAATTTAGGGATAATTTGAAAGAGAGCTTATTTTTTAATTCATGAATAAACTTTGTAAATGAACCTGTTATTGCATTAGATACGAAAATCATATCACAACATGCCTTGACCAATTGGGGAACAAGATCTAATATTTAAATAATTTTTCACATCTCACACTAAGACCCCTAGACAAGCAATTCATATGTAAAATGCAAACATTGTCTTACAACTCTTCGTTTCCCATTGTAACCATTAGAGACAGTGGGACTATATTGCTCACTTAACAGAATTTTTGTATACTTGGGTTATCTTTGTGGTTTCATAGATTTTATTTATGGTCTCATCTTCAGGAACATGACTGATTTATTTCTAATTATCTGAAGACCAATATGGTATCATATAAAGCTTCACTCACTGGGAATTCTACTACCTGGGGAAATCTTCTCATCTCTATAGAACTGGATACTCAGATGTGATCAAAAAGCATACAGAATTCATTTTTGAACAAACTACTGGATAGCCAAGTATATCAAAGAAATAAATGTTCTGCTCTTGCTACCCAGACTCTTATCATCCAAATTTTGAAATTGTATATTTGATCTGAACCACATTTTAAAGAGATTGCTGCCTTTCCTTAGTGATTAGATGAAATGATAAAATTTATGTGGACTTTTTAAAAATGCTAAAAACTTAAATGTAATAAGAAGCTTTGAGATGCTACGTCTATGTTTCACTCTTCATATTCCTAAACAAAGAATAGCTATGTACTCTGGACCTGAGAGATACCAGGATACATGTTAGGAAGATCTCCTGGCTGTAGAAGGTACCTCTGCTGTATGGGTTAGCCAGACCTTTTTTTTTTTTAAGTAGATTCATTTATTTTGTTTTCCTGTTTCTTTTTAATGCATGTGCATGCAATTTGAAATGAGAAAGAGATTTGTTTTAGAAAGGGTAAAGTAGATTAGTGCACAAGAGCAATTTTAAAATTTAGTGATATTTTATGAAATACTGGGAAATACTGAGCCAATTTAATGGTTAAATTAGAACTTTTAATCTAGTTATTTAGCAATTCAAATCTGCATTTACAAAAGTAAATACGTATATTCTGAGCTGCAGAGAGCAAGATGAAGATAAATGTGTTGCCTTGACTATAGTCGTGATCTGCATGCCTTTGAAACACCCTTATTCCGTATTTACCAAATGTTTTACTCTTGTACTCTACTGCATATTAAAAACCTTGGAATGATAGTTTTTTAAAAAAAAATTCAACCTATTCTGGGTAGAAAATCAAAGAACACTACAAACTAAAAAGTATACAGGTCCAGTATTTTGCTCAATCTGGCATCAATTTTTACTAGGCCAAAGTAGATATTTTGAGTCAGTTGGGAAGCAATGACAGGAGAGCATCAGGAAAATTACTACTTTTATATTTTCCAAGTGTCTTCTGTTTCTCTAGAGATTACAGTGCTAAATAATATTAAGAAAGTGATTATACAAATACCCATTATTTTTCTATTTTTAGCAAAAGAAAAAAACCTTATCACCTAATATAAATAACCAAATGTTTTATCATATTATAGGTATAATAGGAAATAAAGCATTTATTGACATTCTGCTTGACTTGGTGACCCTGAATCTTGGAACAAACAACTTCCCTAGCAGCTGGATGCACCTCACCCAGCCTGAAGTAAGCTTCCATCTCCTGTGGGATTCAGAGTTTTTAGTAGTATTCTTATTTGATCAATGAGTCAACGATCCCTAAGTAATCAGTACTTAAACAGTGTCCGACATTCAGTGGGCAATCAATGAAACTAGAATGAATGAAAAAATGAACAAACTTGAAATCAAGACACATAGTATATAACATGCTCAGTATTTGAAGAGCATTGATCTAACAGTCAGTGAAATATTACAGACTATGAGGTTCAACAAGAGAGTTTCTATCTGTCACTACCAGGTGCAATGACCCCAACTGGTAATAGGAGATGATTCTGGCATTCCTTGCTTTTCATCATAATCTTTTCCTTAAGAATGTCTCAGAAAGCAAGAGTTCAAGACCTTTTCCTATGTGGGCTGCAGAGCCCTTGCCCAGGCACAGCAATAATCTTTACCCCTCCTCTGCTGAAAGGGCACAAAGTTAACTGGAATTCCACATGTAAACTGGTTGTGTAACAGTAAGAACCATGAATGTAAAGGAGATGCTTTCTAGGTATTGTCTGGTGTTGGTAGAAAAGACAACAAAAGGGAACCAAAGTCAGAACTGGCTCTATCAGCCAACACAGAATCCTGCTGTCAACTGACCTTACTCAGAAAGCCTGAGCAGGTAGACCTGCAAGAAAGAGTCATGCAAACATTCCAGTGGCATTCCCTGTTCTCTTCTAGTTGCAGGAGTTAACATCTCTACTAGTAGTCAACTCGGAGTTTGTGGACTGGCGGAAGTTCCTGTTAGTGATGGCGATGCCGTGGCCCATCCCCCTGGAGGAGGAGCTCCTGGAGACCCTGCAGAGGTTCAAGGCTGTGGACGAGGCTCAGACGGGCACCATCACTTTCGAGCAGTATATACAGGTTGCTACCTGAGCCAGTGTACTAGGAGCCCCAGAATAAATTTGACCTAAGAAGTGTCTTACTCACTAATGTCACATCACAGGCCCCAGGACACTGTTTTGCTTCTCAATAGCCCATGTGTGGGCAGCACAGCATAGTGCCACAGCCCAAGACAGAAGCCTGGCTTGCTTCCTCAGGAAGAGCATCCAGAAAAAATCAGAACTTTCTGGAGAAGTAAGGTTTCTGAAAGAAGTCACTTAAACTTCATTGTCCTAGCTAGGCTTGTTGGTACACACTGTAATCCCAGTACTTGGGAGGCAGAGTCAGGAGGATCACAGGTTCAAGGCCAACCTCAGCAATTTAGCAAGACCCTCAGCAACTTAGTGAGACTCTGTTTCAAAATAAGAAATAAAATAGGGCTGGGACTGTGGAAGAAAGTTAGAATATCCCTGGGTTCAATCCACAATACCCTCCAAAAAATCTTTATTGTTCTTCCCCTGAGTTGTAACCAGTGGTTCTTACCCTTAGTTGTGCATTAAAATCGCCTGCAGAGCTTTCAATGTCCAGAACTCCAGGAATAGAAAAAAGAGTGAAAAAGAACACAGGGGAAGGAGCAGTTGGGTCCCCCTTCCCGTGGGGTGCAAGGTGGTTAATGATGAGATTGTTTGCAACTAGTTGACTATGAAATGTCAGTGGGATATGCAGGCAGAAATATCCAACCTGATATGGCAGATCCAAAAGGGGTTGCAAATCACTCTTATGTAGGTAGTCACTCAAGTTATGAGTAGATGACATCACCCAAGGAAAGTAGTAAACAATTCCATAGAATAATACCTTCCCATTGGACTTGGCAGGAAGGATGTAACCACTAACTTCTGCCAATGCGATCTTGGCGGAATAATAAGTACAGAAGGCAGATTGCAGAGGGTTGAGGAAATGAATAGGTCTTTAGGAAGACGATAGATAGGTAGAAGATAGATAGATAGATAGATGATAGACGATGGATAGATAGATAGATAGATAGATAGATAGATAGATAGATGATAGATGATAGATAGATAGATAGATGATAGATAGATAGATGATAGATAGATAGATAATAGATAGATAGATAATTATAGTCACTAAGCCGGATACATGAAAATTAGACTCTTTTTTTTACAAGTTTAAGAAAGAGCCAGGCATGGTGTTGTATGCCTGTAGTCCCAGTACTTAGGAGACGGAGACAGGAGGATCATAGGTTCAATGCCAGCCTCAGCAACTTAATGAGGCTCTCAGAAACTTAGCAAGACCCTATTTCCAAATAAAAAATAAAATAGGACTGGAGTTGCAGCTCAGAGGTAGACTGTCTCTGGGTTCAATACCCAGCACCACAAAAAGAAAAAGAAAAAAGTTTTAAGAAAGGAGTGAGAATGAGATAGGGTCCTGAACGGCTAATTGTGTCTCTACTAATTTATGCTATTGCCCACCTTCACATTCCCCATAGACAACAAAAGAGGGAAAGGTTCATAAGGTGCTAATTTTGAAATGGTGATAGTCTGTAGGTGCCTGTATCTTACACGTGTTTCACCACTGTAAGATCACATCCTTTCCTGCTTCTCTTCTCTTTCTAATTAATTAATGGCATACTTTAAAAAATAGCCTTGAGGTCCCCAGGCTCATAGAGTTAAGCTAGAGGAAATAACATTTGAATCCTGAAGAGGTTCTTCAGGGATGATCAAGACAGGTGTTTGCCTGTTAGACTCTGAGATATGTATTTTCCATGTAGAGAAGTTTATGAATTCTCTCACTGTCCTGGACTTACCATTTGTTAGGGTGATTTATTTGAAGATGAAAACAGAGGAGCAAAACTTACTTTCTCTAAGGATGGTCTAAGATTTTTTTTAAAAAAATGGGAAAACCTTCACTGTTTATAGCATGTGTCAATCAACACAGGATATCAATTTGAACATCCTTTTGTACAAACATGAGAAGAACAAAGGGTGTTGGCAATTTTTACCAAAGTGCTGAGCCCAAACCAGAAAGCTCCTTTACCAAAAGGTGTGAATTTCTTAGAGAAAGTTGGGTGCTGCCTTTACTAGGAACTCGGAAATACTTCAACACTGCCTGTGTTTTTGGAACAGCTGATTTCTGTTCCCTCCACTCCCCTTCTTTGTTTCTGCTCCTCGGAAGTCCCAGGACACTGATGCCATTTGAAGAGGCCCACTTGGCCTTCCTGCATGCTGTTCTAGAACTCTTCAGTGCACATGTGAGCATGTGCACACACACACACACACACACACACACACACACACACACAAGCACACACACACATGTAGGTTCATGGAAAAAATCAAAACAGCTCCTAGGGCAAATTTTTATAGAATCTGGTGAAAATGCCACATTAGAACAGTGAAAAATAATCTTCATCACTGAAATGTTTTCTGAGAGAATAGGACTGTCTACTGTGCTTTCTATTTTATCTGTTGTTGTAGTAATCCAGTGAGTCAGGATTAAGTGAAGGACTCTTGCTTATTAATTTTAATCCATTACTATATACGTTCACATTTAACATTTCAGGTAGCTAATGTTTTTATGCTTGCTTTTTTTTAGAAAACAAGTTATTTTTTTCTGATATGGCCCTTTTGTATGTGAAACACTTTGAAATGGTTTTCTAATCTGTGAAATACCATACATTTTAGAAAACTAATACAAATGAATCCTTGGTTTAAGAATCAAGATAAATTCCCATGCATGAGACAATTGGAGAAAGAACTGAAGTTGGTTGAAAAATGGGCAGAGGAGTAAGAATCTTATCTCTGTTTCTTTATCCTCCTTGTAATTTATTTTAATATTTCCTCTTTCTCACTGGCTTTTGGTAATTTGATTATGTTTCTTGGTGTGGTTTTCCTCATGTTTCTTCTGCTTGGGGTCCATTGGGCCGCTTGAAGCTATGGGTTTGTAATTTTTGTCAAGTTTGGAACTATTTTCATGATTACTTTTTAAATATTTTTCCACACACCCCCCATTCTCAAAATCCACTTACACATTTGTTTATAGGTCATTTGGTATTGTCCCACAGGCCACTGACACTTGATTGATTTTCCCCAGTCCTTTTTCTCGTAATGATTTGTTCTGTATTCATATCTATTGCTGTGTCTTCAAGTTCACTGATATGTTCCTCTGCAGAGTTGAGTCTGCTATTATAACATCAGTATACTTCTCATCGCTGATATTATATTTTTATCTTTAGTAGGTCAAGTTGGGTCTTTTTATCTTTCCGTTATCTCTTCTTTGTGTATACGTTTTTATTTACATCCTGAAATATACTTAGAATAGCTGTTTTATACTTAGAATAGCTATTTTAACATCCTTGTCTGTTCATTCATCTGTTAGTTTGTGTGTTGGCATCTCTCCTGGCTATGGGTCTCTTTTGTATGCCTAGTAATTTCATTTTGGATGCCAGGTGCTGCTGTGAATTTTATATTGTTGGGTGCCCAACTTTGTTGTACATCTTTAAGTGTTGTCATACATGCATTGGTGATACCTGGGGTCCACTTTATCCTTCAAGGATACAACATGAATGGTGAGGGCGGGTCCAGAGCAGCCTTTAATGTCAGGCTAATCCCACTCCACTAAGAAGGCAATATGGTGGTGACATGAACTAATCCCAGCCCTGGGCGAGTCTCAGGAATTATTGAGCTTACTACTTCTCAGAGGTTCTTTCTCCAACCTCTGGTATTCTACATACACACACACACACACACACACAAACACACACACACACACACACACACACACACACACACACAGAGAAAGAGAGAGAGAGAGAGAGAGAGAGAGAGAGAGAGACGCTCTCTGTCCTCCCTGAGGAGACTCTTCTGCACATCTCTAGAGCTCTCTCACTCCCTGTGCGCAGCTCTAGCACTCTGCTGTGAACCCTAGCCTCCTTTGCCTCCCTCAACCCCAAGCTCTGTCTTGTGCACTCAGCAAGACCGCCAGGCCTTAGAGGCTGCTGCTGGCTCTGCAGGCTGGAACACTGCTGGGGGATCCTCTTTGCATTCCTTCTCTCAGGAATGACTGTCCTATACTGCCCACTGTTTAATGTCTAAAAAATCCCATTGCAAATATGTTGTCCATTTTTCTTGTTTAAGTCAGGAGGCACCTCTGTCCTTGATTATATTCCATCATGTCCCGAAGCATGAGTCTTACCTGTGCTCTTTCTCATTTCTCTGTTCTCCCATAAGATTGGTCCTCCGCTTCTGTAGATTAGTCACTGGGCAAGGATTTCCTCCTGGTCACTGCAGGAGCCTCTTGTGTTTAAAGGCTGACCCCATGATGGACATTAAGCTTTTTCTGGCTCTGCTCCTTCACAGGATTCTACAGAGCCAGCAGCTCTGAAAAGAAAACCCAGTTCTCACCTCGACATGCCAACTAGTGCTGTCCCGGCTCTCTCTTAAAACACAGTTGATTCTGGGAAGGAGGAAAGGAAGACAAGGAAGATGCAGAGCACAGGGCTGAGTCAGGTCAGGCAGTCCCATGGCTCTGGACAGTAGTCGGTGTTGAGGATAGGTTATCACTGCAGAAGTTGGTAAAGGAGCAAGAACTAAGAACAAGATAGTTACATATATGAAGTGCTTATCAGGTGTAAAAAATAAGCTTGGCAAGATGTATTCTTTGAACCCAATAATTTTATACCTGATATTCAACAGCAGACATGAATGACAACCCCCAAAGGAATGGACTATGTGCCAAATGTGTGGTATAAACAAGTCACACTGGAGTTCAGAGGAGAGACCAAGGAGGGCCTCTCTGAGGAGATGTGATCCAAGCCAGGTGTAGGAAGATGTGTAGGCTTTTCTGGGTGTAAAGGAGGATAGAAGTCACCTAAGGTAGGAGGGACAATGTGATCAAAAGAATGAGAATGGAAAACAGTCCTGAGCTGAGAATGATAGGCCAATATGAAGGTTTTGAGAAAATCAATATGGTTGCATAGAAAAGCTGAAACAAATAAGAGGGAGATTTAAGTCAATCAGGCAGTTGCTCATTGAACAGTTTTCCAATATGTAAAACACATACAGCACTGTGTGAGGCTCCATGAACTGAAGACAAGAGCAGGACATGTGGGATGCGAGTTGTTATGGGAACACAGACCCCTCCATGGTGCAGCCAGTGCAAGCTTTATCTAGGGCAGTGACCCCCAAGCCTCATCACCTGATCCAACAGTTAAAATATTGCTGGCACGCCTACTATGTGAACTTTTATTTATAAACTATATACATGTAATATGGCACTAATATCTTATATACGTCATCAAATATATATAAATAAAAATGACAAAAGAATGAAACAAAAAGAAGTGTAAATGCAAGTTCCAATGTTTTCTCCTGCACCCCCATGGTTTCCGCACTCTACTTTAATGCTCTAGAGACTGCAACAAGACTGGTTCTATCTCTAGCCATTAAAGAACTGCTACATCTCAGCATAATACCTTAACAATTTTCATTTTTATTTCTTTTGTGTGTGTAGGCTGGTCTGTGGTTTACTGGAGATGAAGACATAAAAGTTCCAGAAAATCCTTTTGAACCCCTGCCATTTAATAGGCAGGAGCATCTTATACAGGTAATTACTGAGATCTTTAAAAAATTAGCATTATACCACTGACTATTTTGGGGGACTTTTCCACCTGGGGAGTTTGCTTTGGACTCCACCCTTGCCCCCCTCCAGTTCTTTTGCTATTTCCTAAAGTGCAGACTTTAATATTAATTAAGAAGGCAGCATAGAGAAGCTCTAGAAGAGGAAGTGGGACCAAAAGTCCTAGAGTTCTGCTGTTGTGTGCTATATGATCTTGGACAATTTCCATGACCTCTCTGGATTTCAGATCTGTCAAACACATTTGTCTCTAAATGGCCTTCCAATCCTTAGCTTAGGATAAGAATCTGTCATTTTACCAGCATGTGCTTTGTGTCCATTTCTCTTTGATTTTGTCTAACACGGCAAGGATTTTCATAAGGTATGGCCTATGTAACCCACCAGAGCTTACTACCCTCAACGCTATTATCAATAAAAGCATTCATCTTACACTCTACCCCTGAGACCACAATAGAAAGCGGGGCCTTAAAACCTGAAAGCCACTCTGACTTCAGTGTAAATGTTCAAAATATAAAAATGTACCTAACATAGCCACGTTTAGTAAGATAAGAGAAGGGTCGAATGGTAGATTTAGACATCACAGCAAACTCTGTATAATATATTGACTGCTCAATTTCTGTCAGGCCATTAGTTCAAAATTGCAGTAGAAAATTGAACATCACTTCAGTTATAAACTTAAAGTGAGCAATCCCCTTCAATTGGGCTTGTACTTTATGAGCACTTCTTCTAGATGCTAGCAGGAGAGCAGGTAAGAGAAAGGGGTTGGAGAGATACCAAAAAAGTCCAGGATATGCGGTTGGCCGTGGAAGGGCAGTATTTTGTTTGTTGTTGTTTTTAAGGTGAAACTGGAGGAGTGAGCTCAATTCTCCTGCAAAGCGTTTGAAAGATAGTTTCTATATGACTTTGCAAAGAAGTCTGCCTGTAACATAAACGATTTTTCATTACTCGGAAAACAAACTGGCAGCTTGAATATTGTTCCAGGTGAAACGTTCTTTCCTTTAAGCTAGGAGGTTTTATTTTATTTTTTTTTTCATGTTTTTATTGGTGCATTGTAGTCTCACATCACAATGAGTATCAGTTTGGTGTTAACATACATGCACACAGCTCTTGGTGTCCCTCCCCCCCACCTCCCCCCCGCCTCCCCCC